>JAJKKK010000127.1:0-51224 GCA_022432375.1 Nemania sp. FL0031 | reverse complement strand
AAAAAAAAAACAAACGTTATATATTTAATGTTTTAATAAAAATTAAACTATAATTATAATTAATTTATTATTATAGTTTATTTAAAATTATTTTAAATATAAATTTTTTATTAACTTAAAGTTTTTTATTAAATAAAGTTTTATAATATTATTTTATTATATTAAAAAACTAATAATTAAAAAATTTAATATTATTTTTATTTATATTTATATTATAAATATATTAAACTATATTTTTTTAAAAAACTATAACTTAAATATATTTTATAGTTAATTTTTAAACAAAATAATTTATTATTTAAAATTTATTTAATTTTTTACTTTAAAAAAATATTATATAAAAGCTAAAATAAAAATATAAAATTTTATAAATATTTAAAATTATTATTTTAATTTAATAATTAATTTATATAATAAATTAAATAAAATAAAATTTTAATTGTTTTTAAAATAATATATATTTTAAAATAATTTTTATTTATTTTTATATTATAAAAAAATATTTAAAAATATTTTTAATTTTTTAATAGCTATATAATTAATTTAGTTAACTTTAATATATTTTATTTATATTAATTATTTATATTAAAATAATTATAAATTATTTTATTTAAATATAAAAATTTATATTAAATTATTATAAAACTATATATTTATAATTAACTTTATTATATAAAAATAACTAAGTGTAAAAAAAAAGCAAACATTATACATTTAACGTTTTAATAAAAATTAAACTATAATAAAACCATAATATTAAATTATTATAAATATTATATTAATTATTAATATATTTTAAAAATTTTTATTTTTATATGTTTTATTTAATATAAATTTATTTAATAATTATATTAAAATTAATATTTTAATAAATATATTTTTTTTTATAAAAAAATAAATATATAGTTTTTTAAATTAGCTTATAAATATAAAAAAATTTAAATATTTTTATTTTAAATTAAAAATTAATATAAATTAAATATAAAATAAATATATATAAATTTAATATAAAGCTTTAAACTATATATTAAATAAAGCTATATATTTAATTATATATATAATAAGCTAAATTTTAAAATAAAATTAATTAAAATATAATATTATATAATTAATATTAATTTTTATATATATATATAATTAATTTATATTTATTTTAAATTAATTTAGCTAAATTAATATATAATAGTTTTATATAGTTATTATTATATTTATATTATATATATTTTATTATATAAGTTAAAAATTATAAAAAAGTTAGTTTTTAATAAAATTTATTAAAATAAATATATATTAATAATTAATATAAAATTAGCTTAAAAAAAATATTAATTAAATTATTATTTATAAATATAATTTAATAAACTTAAAAATAAATATTATAGCTAGTTATTAATATAAAAATATTATATAATAAACTTAAAAAAAAAATTTTTTTATAAAAATATTTATTAAATTTATTTAAATTACTATATTATTTATATAAATAATTATTATATTAAATATTTAAAATATATATTAATAAATAAAAATAATTTTAATTATTATAATTTTAAATATATTAATATTTAAATTTGCTTTATATAAAAGTTTAAAATAATTAAAAACTTAATTTTTATTAATTAAAAAAATTTATTATTAGTTTATTAAAATTAAATTTATTATATAAAAAAAATTATTTATATTTATATTTAATATATTTATATTTAATATATTTATAACTATATATTTATAATTAACTTTATTGTATAAAAATAACTAAATGTAAAAAAAAAACAAACGTTATATATTTAATGTTTTAATAAAAATTAAACTATAATATTTAATATATTTATAAATAAATAAAATAATAAACAATTAATATTAATTAATAAATAAATTTTATTAAACTTTTAAAATAAATTATATTATTAATTTAAGTTTTATTTTATATTTTTAAATAAATAATATTATAATTATATATTAAATTTTATTAAAAACTTTTATATATTATAAAAAAATAAATATTTAAAAAAATATTATAAATAAATAAAAGCTTAAAAGTTTTTTAATTTTATAATAAATTAATTATAATTTTTTTAATATTTTAATAATTAAATTTAATATTTTATATAATTTTATTTTAAATAAATAAGTTTATATTATTATTATATTAATTTTAATTTTTAAAATTTTAAAATATATATTTTTATTATTTTTTTTAATATTAAAAATAAACTTAAATATATTTAATAACTATTAATATTTTTTATAAACTATTAAAATATAATAAATTTAGTTTAAAAATATTATAAATATAAAATTATTTAAATAATAAATTAATAATATTAATAAAAAAATTATTTTTAATATTTAATATAGCTTTTTTATAAAAAAATTAAATATAAATAATATTATATAAAAATTAAATAAAAAATAATTTTTATAAAAAAATTTATTTTTTTATTTAAATTTAAATAATTATTAATATATAACTATTATAAATATTAAATAAAAAATATTTTTTAAGTTTTTTTTAATTAAATAAGCTTTTTTTTTTATAATATAAATTATTATAAATATATATTAAACTATTAAATATTTTAGTTTTATATAATTTAATAAAATTTAATTATTTATTAAATTTAAATTAAAAAATAATAAATAATACATTTTTTATTAATTATTAAATAATTTAAAAATTAAACTAAATAATAAATAAAATAAGCTTTTTATAATTAAAACTTTTATAATTTAATTTAAAATTAAATTTAAAATAATTTAAGTTTTAATAATTTATTAATTTTTATTTATTAAATATAAATTATTTAAATAATTAAATAATAAAAAATTTATATATTTAAATATAATATTATATATTAAAATATTATAAACTATTATATTTAAGTTATTAAAATAATAATAAAATATTTTTTATTAATATTTAAATTAAAGAAAAAATAAAAAGTTTATTAAATTAAATATATTAAAGTTAAAAACTTAAAATGTTAAAATTATATTTATTAAAAGTTTTAGCTTAAATAAAAATATATTTTAAATAATTTTAATAATTAATAAAATATATATAATTATTTATAGTTTTAATATAATTATAATATAAATAAAAAGCTAGCTTTAACTAACATTTAAACTTATAATAACTATAAATTTTTATTTTTTTTTAGTTATATAGTTTAATTATTTATAAATGTTATTATAATTTTTATATATATATTTTTTATAATAAAAAAATAAGCTATTTTTTATATAGTTTAAATTATTTTAATAGTTATATATTTTATTATATTTTTAAAATAAACTTTATTATAAATTTAATTTTAATTTAATTTAATTATAACTTAATTATATTATTAATTTTAAAATTATTAATAATAAATAAATATATTTTTATTTTTAATTTTATTTTAATTATAATTTAAATATATAAAATATTATTAAATAATATTTTATTTAAATAGCTATAAAAAAATAACTATTTTTAGTTTATAAATTATATTTAATTTATATATTATATAAATAAAATTATTTATTATTAAAACTATATATAATTAAAATTTAAATAAATATAAATAAACTATAATAAAAATTATAAAATAATATATTTATATTAATATATTAATATTATATTATTTAAGTTTTAAAAATAAAGTTTTTATTATAATATTATTTATTTAGTTTATATAAAACAATATAAATAAATTTAAGCTAAAATTAAATTTAATATATAGTTTAATTAAGTTTATTAGCTTAAATTTATTTTAATAAATAATTATAATTTATTTTTAATTAATATTTAAAAATTAAATTATAATTATTTAAATAATAAAAAATAACTTATATATTTTAATAAATTTATAGTTTTTATTATTATTTTAAAGCTAAATTATATTTAATATAAATATTATTTTAAGTTAAATATAATATAGTTTTTTTTTTTTTATATTTTAAATATTAAAAATATTTACTTAAGCAAGTAAATAAACTATAACTAAATAGCTAAACTAAGGTTTAATATATAAGCAAAAAAGTGGGCAACAATTTTTTTACATAAAAAAAAAGCAAACTATATAAGCTATATATAGCGTAGCTTTTTTTATATACTTAATTATTAATAACTATATATTAATAATTGCAAATAGCTATTAGCAAATAATTAGTATAGCTGTTTAATAATATATATAGCTACTAATAACTAATATAATTATATTTAGCTATTTTATTGTTTTGTTAATTGTTTTGCTAAATATAATATTGTTATAAATAAACTATTAATATAAAAATATAAGCTGTTAATAGCTAGCATAAATTAGCATATTATTTAATATATAAAGCATAAAAAAAACTTTTTTAACTATTTATTTTTTATATATAAAGTATTATAATAAAGCAATTAATATTTATTAACTTTTTTAAAAAACTTAAAAAAAGCTTAGTTTAAATAGTTTTTATTATATATAACTTATAAATATACTATTAAAGCTTTTTATAATATAGTTTTTTTTTTATATATTGCTTTAAATAATAATAAACTTAAAGTTTAACTATTATAAATATTAAAAATATATATATATTTTTATTTTTAATAAATAAGTTTATAAAATAAATAAAATAAAAATTATTTATAGTTTTTAATTTTTTATTATTATTATTATAACTTAATTAAAAAACATTTTTTTTTTATTTAAAATATTAATATAAATTTTTTTTTATTATATTTTATTAAATTAAAATAAGCTTATTTTATTTAAAAATAATATATTTATTTATTTGTTTTTATATTTTTATATTTATTTTTATATTTTTATATTTATTTTTATATTTATTTATTTATTTTTATATTTATTTTTATATTTATTTATTTATTTTTATTTTTATTTTTATATTTATTTATTTATTTTTATATTTATTTATTTATTTTTATACTTATTTACTTTTTTTTTTTTTTATATATATATTTTTTTTTTTTTTATATATTTTTTTTTTTATATATATATATATTTTTTTTTTTATATATATATATATTTTTTTTTTATATATTTATTTTTTAATATTTATTTATTATTTTTTATTTATAAAATAATATATATATATAAATTAATATTTTAATGCTTTAATATAAATATAAATGTTTTATTATTAAAGCATTAAAAATATTTATTTTAATAAATAATAACAATTTTAGTTATATAACTTATATAAATAAATAATTTATTAATTTATTTATTTATATAAATTATATAAAAGTTTTATAACTTTTAAAAAATATAAATATATATTTTATATTTAATTATTTAATAGTTTTTATTAAATATATTTATAGTTATTAATTTAAATATTTTAATTTATAAGCTTTATTAAATATATTTATAATTATTAAATTAAATATGTTAGTTTATAAGCTTTATTAAATATATTTATAACTTTTAAATTAAATATTTTAATTTATAAGTTTTATTAAATATATTTATAGCTATTAAATTAAATATTTTAATTTATAAATTTTATTAAATATATTTTAATTTATAAGCTTTATTAAATATATTTATAGTTATTAAACTAAATATTTTAATTTATAAATATATTAATTATATTAATTTTAAATATATAAATTATATAATAAATAATTTAATGGTTAATTTTTAAGTTTATTGCTGCTTAAAGTAGTACGTAAAAAGAAAATTATATTATAGAAAGCTTTATAGCGCATTTATAGGCTGTATATAATAAAAACTACCTAAACTTAAGCTTTTTCTAGGTTTTTAGAAAAAATAATAAGTGCTAAATTGCTTTATTACAGCGCTATAAATATATAGTATACAGGTGGTTAAAAGTGTTTTTTTACGCTTTGCAAGTTAACTAATGCATTAATATTTTGCTAGCTGTTAGCAGCCTATATTTCTGCGTTAGCGGCCTATTTGCAGCTATATTACGCCTAGTAAAGCAATTAGCAGAGCAGTAAAATAGCTAATATATAATAATTTGGTTATTAGCAGCTATATATATTGTTAAAAGCTATACTAATAGCTATTAGTAGCTATTTGCAGCTACTAGTATACAGTTATAAATAATTAGTTATGTAAGCAAAAAGCTTAGCTATATGTAGCTTGTATATAGCTTGCTTTTTATTTTTATATAAAAAGGTTATTGCTTACTTTTTTATTTGCGTATTAAGCTTAGCTTAGCTATTTAGTTATAGTTTATTTACTTGCTTAAATAAAATATAATAAATAATTTAATAAATTAATAATTAAATTAAAAAAATATATATATATATAATATTTTTATAAAACTTTTTTATTTTTATATTATTATAGTTTAATTTTTATTAAAACGTTAAATGCATAACATTTGCTTTTTTTTTATATTTAGTTATTTTTATATAATAAAGTTAGTTATAAATATATAATTATTGCTTTTTATTTTTATATAGCTATTAATTTTAATAAAAAATAATTTAATAAAATAAAAAAATTTTAAAAATAATTAAATAAAATAAAAAAACTTAAAAAATAACTTAATAAAATAAAAAAACTTAAAAAATAAATTAATAGTTTATTTTTTTAAAGCTTTAAATATATATAATTAAGCTTAAAAAAATATATATATTTTAAGTTTATTTTAATGTTTATTTTAGTTTTATTTTAATATTTATTTTAGTTTTATTTTAATATATTTTAATGTTTAATTAATAAATTATTTATATAATATTTATTTTAATTATAACTTTAAATTATTAAAATATTTTAATTATTTATAATAAAAGTTAAATAAAATATTAAATTGTTTATATATTTTTTATTTAAAACTTAGTTTAATATAATATAACTTATTATTAAAACTATATAAAACTATATTTATTTTAATAGCTTTAATTAAAAAAAGTTAAAAAATAATAATAAAATAAAAATAAAAGCTTTTTTGCTTTTAGTTATAAAAGCTTTTAATAGTTTATATTAGCAAATTTTTTTTTTAATAAAAAATAATATATTAATTATATTAAAACAAGCTTTTTTATTTAAGCTTTTATTTTAAATATAAAATAAAATTAAACTTAAAATAATATTTATATTATTTTTTATTAATTAAAAAAAAAAGTTAAATAAAGTTTTTATTAATATTTAATTAAACATAAATTTAAAAGCTAATATTTTTAATATATTTTTAAAGTTATTTTTATATAATATTATTTTATTAAATAAAAACTTGTTTTATTTAATTTAAATATAATAGTTTATTAATAATTTTAATATTATATAAAACTAAAATAATAATAAAAACAAATATATATTAAATTTAAATAATATTTAAATTTAATATGTTTAAATATTTAATATTATAAATAAAAAAGTTATATAATAAGTTTTTATATTTTATAAAACTATTTATTTTATATTTTTTTATAATAAATTAAAAAACTAGCAAAAAAATTTTAACAAAAAACAAAGCTAAACATTATTAATATAACTAAAAAATGAGAATCTTTAAAAGTTATAATAAAAGGTTTTTTAGTACTAAGGTACTATCATAGCTCTTAGCCTTAAAGGCTATCCTATAGGTCTTAAGGTTATAGCTACCTAGGTAGTGTGTGTGGCTGTTATGAACCAGGGCCATAGCACCTACCTAAGTACTTAAAAAAATTATTATTTTCTTTAAGCTTTAGGTTTAAAGCAACCACTTAAGAAAAATGTATTATTGTTATCAACTCCACAATTCTGATTAAGTCAGCCACCCGCAGCTAGAGCAGTTGCAAGATATCAAGTGTTGCGCGTGCAATAGACATTTTTATACTCGATGTTCGGCACTCTTGCTCGACGGTTCCAACACAGTTAAGGCTTTAGGCAGCATTAAAGCACATAACATAGAACAATGCTCATTGACCGGCAACTTTGACTCTAGCAACAAGGGAACAAATTCGCACAGGTATAAATAACTCTATTAATAATATATCCCCATCTAATAATGCCTACATAACTAGCCGACATATCTAAGGTGCATCAGAGGCGAAGGGAGTCGCCATAGATACATAAAAGGCAGTGCAACTCATCGAGGCGAAGCCGTATAGATTCGAGCCATTAGATTTCCGATTCATTAGTCCCAAAGATCTGGGACTAGATTATTGGACTGTTCTAAGAAGCGAAGAACAGAAGCGCTCGTTCCCCCCACCAGACGGAGGCCTTTCATTTTTAGCATCGTTGGTCTGAAAGATTGGACAAAGCGAACTAGGTCGCCCTCAGAGACGAGGAGGTTATGCAAATAACATTCTTTACCACTAGACGATGAGCTCTTTGCTCTCCTTAGGTTAACATTGAGTGTTTGGAGGGCCTCGGCTTCCGGCCTGAAGCTAACCCAAGTGAAATCAAGCTTCTTGATATTTGGCATGATACTTGGTATTGCCTGCAACACTGATGCTACGGCCGCGCTTTGAACTACCATATCTGGAGTGTGGGTGGTGCTCGAGTGCAGAGAAATGTCTTTGGTGGCCGGCATCAAACTCAGCTTTACTCGCTTCGACTTGTCTAGTACAGTTGATAGCTTTAATCTCTGTGCAAGATCTAGGAAGTCATCATAAGCAAGACTATTGCCAGTGCTGATCTGAGATAGGTCCAGTGAATCTACCGACAGCCCCGCGTTTTGAAGTGCCATCATCGTGATTTCGACAACACGCCGCCGGAGGGGCAGCATTTTAGCCCACCATTGATCGTTGAGAGCCTTTTGGTCAGCAAGGGCGACCCTAAACGACAACGAAGGAAGAGTATGGGACTCAATGTGTTTCTTTAGGTTGCGGAAGATAACCGTTAGAAGGCTTAGTTGTTCATCAGCCTTGGCCCAGAAAGTCTGTTCGTCGCAGTCCATGCCACAGGTGATGGTGCAATGCCGTATCTGACTAGCTATGCCCATCTTCTCGCACCTTGACGCCAGTGTCCTAAGGCTTGGCACATCTAAGCCCATCTTTTGACGGTAGAAATGTGTGACAAAAATCCCTTGTGACTTGTCTCTCATTCTGCGGCTTGTTAGCCGTAGAGAGCAAAGGTTGTCGATGGGAGGTTCTGTCGCAAGTCTTTGGATTACCTCAACTGGCAGGGTTTCCAGAGACGCCTTCGGCCGCGTATCCCTAGGCATGATGTCGGTAGAGGTGCCTGGGTCCGCTATGGGGAGATTTGGATATTGTTGGGGTGCAAGGGGATTTGAATCGATGAATATGGCCTCGACTGAGAACGAAGTTAAAGGTAGGGAAGAAGAAGCTTTAGTTTATATAGGTAGATATTCTGAAATATTTATAGGTACTGGAAAAACTAACTAGACCCTTGCTGTGAGTTACACGCTGCTCACTAGTACTCCAAGGACAGGGCCTGCCTAGATTCACATGTAAGGGAGCACCCACTGCCGCTGTGCACCAGTCACTTCAACTATCCCCTTGTATTACTAGAGAGAAAACAGACGGCACGGCATACAGGCAAAGCATTCGAATATACAGGGTGAAGGTTATGCTTCATATTCGCTCGTGTACTGCATTCGGTAAGTTACACTATGTCAACCGCGGTACACGGGTAACGGCATTATAACATCATGAAGGTTATTATTATATTGGCTCGTGCACACCGAATTATAACATATCAGTAGTAAAATACCAGTGGCAGCATTATAATATCACGACGGCTTCGCTTTATAATAGTTTGTCTGAACTAGGCTAGAACACGCAAGCAACAAGATATAGGTAACAGCATTGTTACAACGTAAAGGCTATGATTGATATTAGGTTCTGTACACTCATCTACGACATATCAATGGCGGTATGTAGATAACAAGAATGTAAAAGTTAAGCTTGATATTACTTCATAGATAGTCAGTTGTGACATATCATCTGCAATATACGGGTGACGACGGTGCTAGAATGTGAGAAAAAAAGGAAAAAAAAAAGGAAAAGAACCTAGACTAGGGTTGACATGTAAAACACTCAAGGAGCTAAAATTTCCCCCCTAGATTGAAAATTTCGTCTCTTCAACTCATCATGCAATTGACCAGCATGAAAAGGAGACACGGAATTTAGGCAAATAGACAGTGCTCATTTCTCCGTCGTGGCCTATCGTCAGTCTCTACAAATGCACTGTGGTGACTTCTTATAACTCACTCCTCAATACGGGAATAATAATGGGCGTCTTAGCAATGAAATACATCTTCATCGCTTAGAAGTGCTCTCAAAACTCATCCTGTAGGTAATAAATTCATCAAAATTGAAATACTACGAGGTCTTACGAGCATGAGGTTCATAGCATGACTGCTGGTCGCGCTACCGCCACTAGGATTACGTGAGGTTACCCCTAGGACGATCTCCCTGGAACGACCTATAGTCTGACGAATATAATGAACTGTTAACGATTATGTCAACTTATCCCTTGCTACTGCTCGTCTGTAACTGCTATCGAGTTAGTTACCATGATGCCTCTTAGCAGTTATGTCTAGTCTCGTAACACTTTTAAATAAATCGGCATATACAGCGGTTATTTGGCCCTTGCAGTGTTGGGCCGTATCAAGGAAGCACACCGTTTCATCGTGTCATGTATCGCGGGACCTAAACGCCGTCACATGGTTACATAGCTTACGTAGTAAGGGTTAGAGTGATCCCTAGAATATGAAAATGCGCCCATTCAAATAGGATTTAGAGAGCCACGAGCGCATATGTTTACGTTAGGCCTTTGACGTTCGCCACGTAACTTCTTGGATTGTACACTGTTTTGCGTCTCCCTTGATCTCCAAGTGCTACGCACTAGTAGACACTTTCTATTTCATTGGTGTGACGAACATTCGAGTAATGATGCTAAGTATGTTATAATTGGGGAAACTTGATGATAAGAACCCCTAGAAGGTCATTAAATGCTTCTGAAGATATCTGAGATCGCTCCTTACACCATGCATTGAATTCAGACCATGCCCGTGTATCCATCGCCGAATTGCCCGTCATAGCTCATGATTGATTATGATTTGAGGTTCATTGCTCGGGTTTTCTACCGTACACAACCTCGATAAGGAAGTATGCCTGTATCCGTAAATCGCGCATTTCTTTGCGCACCCGCGCCAAGAAGACTGTTACCTGCTGCTCCGACCACCCTAGCGCGTTCGTAAATAGGTACATAGCGTAACCTGGATTGTGTCACGATTAACGCCTCACCCCAAATGATAGGTAATGAGGGGATTAAAAAGAGGGATTAATTTCGAGGTGAAATGAGGAACGTACCATCAAGATCCTGCTCCATCGCAAGTCGAGAGAATGCGCCTAATTGCTGCATCTTCTGATCTTGGGGCCAAGGCGTCGCAGGTAGTTTGAACGTCCTCGAACGGACGTCAACGAAGCCTACTTTCTTAAAGGACTCTGATATTTGACCATCGTCGACCATCCTCATGCTCCGGCCGTATTTCGACGAAGCCTGCATCACATGGCGGCGTTGTCAGTTACCGCATCCCACAAAGAAGAACCTACACCGCGCGGTAGAAGAAAAGCTTAGACCACTGACTTCGTTAAAAAGGCGCCCCCAATCGTACAACGCCGTACCCTCCCTCACACTCCCATCGTCGCTCCGTAGGTTCACTGAGGGGTCCACAGCCTCTACCCACCCACCGGGCTTACACGCCTTGAAGGCCTCGGCGTAAAGCGCGTCCCAGTCGGAGATGGAGCCGAACAGGTAGCGCAGGTGCACGAAGTCGAAGCTATCCGGCGGGTACGTCCAGGGCTGTGTGCAATCCTCGATCTCAAATTTGAGATTTGGGGGTACCCATTCAGGTTGTGAGGGGGACACGTCGGTGCCGATGACCTCTGCCTCTGGGTGAGCGTCTGCAAAATCGCTATTGATTGAATAAGTATGTTTCATGATAAGACCGACAGTGACTCTTTACATTGACCAGATCCCTAGCAAGCCGAGTGTCAGCGCGTCGAGTCCGAATATTTACGGCGAAACGAGTCGTAAGTGTTGGTTGTCTCACCGGTTCCGCAGCCTATGTCGAGGACCCTTATCGCGCCATCGGCAATCGGTGCGAGATATAGCTTGTTATCGAGTAAAAGCGTGAGGCAGTGATGCCTGAATTGATTAAATCATGTAAGCTGCAAGTCGAGGCGGTGAGCTGCTGCGCGATAGGGTCTGTCTTACACGCAGTCCATACTTTCAAGATGCGCATCATCATTCGGCGTCCTGGTCCTAAGTTAGTGAGATTTATAAGTGAGTGAAAATTTGTGAGATGAGATGTCACCAATGTTCCGCAGTGCCTTGCAATGAGTGATATGTCCGTCCGTGAATAGTTCGGTATTCTAGTATACTCGCTGACAGTGACGCTGTCGTACTAGCGCTGTTACGAGAAATTGTTAGTGTCACAATTCGGCCTTCATCGCCAGCGACGGCCCCAATGCGACTCACGCATCATCACCAAGCGCCGAGTCACCGTCGTCCTGAACGAACTCCTCTTCTTCCTCATCGTCGTCCTGTTGCCAAGCGACAATGACTTGTCAGTTTTCTTGTGCCGTTGCAGCAGTGGCGTCAAGTGCTCTTGAGATATTCTCGTACAGGTTCTGTCCAGTGAGTGGTCGGTATGACGGGCGCCGCCGTTACAGAGGCAGGAGGCGCTGCTGTGTCGGGAGATTCAGCAGCCATAGAGCAGATGAGGTCCCGCTCCCGCTCTATACTACACTATTATTTTTCGGTTTCCTTTCGCGGGCGCAGGGATTCCGTAATGATGCTGTAGGCAGCCAAACCAACAATGACATTAAAAAAAGAAACGGGAGAGGGGTCGCCCCGTTAATATGTAATGAGTGAGGCACTTATCTAGATAATGTATTCTTGTACGTGGTAGGTAGACATGTACGTGCTACCTATGGTACGGCATACTAACCGTAGCCAGGCTAAAGAATAAGCAGCAGGTGACTTGCAGGCTCAGCGCGCGGAGATCGCCTTGGATGGAGAGTAGTTCTGTAGTTCTCGTCTCTGTTGGCCAACACGTTATTCTGTGCAGGGGTGTGACATCGGAAATAGTCCAACCCCTCATCCGGCTCCAAAGGATTCTCCAAAGAGCTTTAGACTAATCTAGTCTCTCGCCCTTACTACTCTTTGCCAAAGTCCTTTCATTGTACTAACAGTATGGCCTTAAGCTTAAGACTCTTGGCTACGTTAATGTCTTATATTCTATTTTCCGTCATCATTGTGTTGCCGTAGCACGCATCCGCCGTTTAGCACGTGAGAATAGAAGTGCCATTCGATAAGTGCTCATAGAAAACATTACACGACCTTTCTTGTGGTCTACCTGTTATCGGATAGCCCCCATCCCCATCTCGGTACTCGCCTTCTTTCGGGATTAATAGGCCAACATAGTACGGTACCCGTATAGGACTCTAAGATCGTATTTATTCCCAGCCTAGCATCGCAAGTCGGCACACTGAGTATATTTTACGACTATCTGCATCAGCGCGCCTCTAGGAATACGCCAGCGTATTTCTTGTGCGCTAGGATCTACGCTTTGGGGTTAGCTCGCTATATACCGTGGAGCGCTAAAAGCTGCTGACACGGTCTGGGCAAACAATGGAGCCGTTACTGGGTATCGAAAGGTCCCGAGATGCAATGTAACCAAAATTCAAGCTTGGCTCGGGTTTGGGGGCAGATTCTAGCTTCTAACCCAGCACCGACAGCTCGAGTTGCGTCAATGCCGATGGGTGATGGAGGGATCTGACGCTTATGTAAGTCGAAAGGGAGAGGGGAATGAGTAAGGAATGAAATCACGATTAAATGGACTAGGTATGGTCAATGATGGAGAGGAATGCTTCATTATGTATGCTTGATCGAATCCTTTTGGAACTGTGTCACGATTGCTCATAACCCCCCCCCCCCCTTGCCGGAAGAGCGCGTTTAGAAGAGGACCAACTCTACGATGCCGTCGGCGCATAAGCAAACCATTCCTTTACACCTATCCCGCCAAACTGGCCACTCCGTCCCGACGCCGTCAACACGATCCTCAGCGCCGTAGTCGACACAGTCTGAAAGCCGACCTCGGGTGGCGCGTCCGTCGCCGTCGTCGGATACCCGCCCGACCCCGTGAGCGACACAGCCGTCCACGCGCCGCCGCTATTCAAGTACTCGACGCGCCAGGCCGCGGGGGGCGGGACCCCGATATTCGAGCCAGCCGGCTGGTCCGCGAAGAACGCGACGGCGGCCCCGTTCAGCTGCACTGTCGTGTTCCACGTGTACGTCACTAGAGGACTCGGAGTCAGTTATCGCCATTTTAAGCATTGTTTACGAGGGTCTTGGAAGTTTCCGGACAGAGCCTTCACTAAAAAGGAAAGTCTCAACTCTAGAAATCGCCGAAACAGGAAGAAAATAATCCCGAGATGTACTCACGCGTGCTGGTCTGCGGCGACTGCTCCGCCGCGTACGAGGACCAGTAGTCCGGCGGTAGCGGGTTCGCCTCCACGCGCTGGTCGTGGATCGACTCTACCCAGTACTGGATCGGCGTGGTACCTGCTGATGCTGCCTTCGCTCGTGGCGCGATGTTCCGTGTTGGCTGTGCGGCGCCTGTTGCGCGGTGCGTCTGTGTTACCTTCTTGATAGTGGGCGGGGACGTGCTGTCGTCGAATTGCAGCTCGTCGAGCGCGATGCTGCGCCGGAAATGTGTCCCGCCTGTTGCGTCGCGCGTGTGGTATACTAGATAGTAAGTAGCTCCTCCGTCGCGTGTGAAGACACCTGGGTGCGACGTTGTGCTAGATACGATGCCGAGCACAATGCCACGATAGGTCCATGGCCCAAGTGGTGACGAAGCTGTACCATACGCGATGCACGCATGGTAACTTGTGGGTGTGCACGGGGAGCTCGGTCCTGCGTTGTTACCCGCGTAGAGCATGTAATAAGTGCCCTTGCGTTTCATCAGCCACGGTGCCTCGAAGAACCCCGTGAGCGATGTAACACGCGTCACAGACGTGCTCTTGATCGTTACCATGTCCGTGTTCAACTCATAAGCTAGAAGCTGCCCGAACGTTCCGAAGTAGATGTAAACACGCCCATCGTCGTCCACTAATACCGTTGGGTCGATGTTCTGAATGCTATTTCCCGGTGACGGCACGCTTTGGGATATAATGGGCCCAGATGGATGCGCATCAACGTACGGCCCGAGTATACTGTCTGATACGGCTACACCGATCGCGAAGGGATCCGCGCTGCTTGTCTGCGATTGTGTGACTGGTGCGTACATGTAAAACTTGCCATTGCTTCCTTGTACGATCTGCGCCGCGTATGCAGTCCCCGACCTGGCCCACGAGAACATAGTCTGCGGCTGTGCGACGTTGGCGTGAAGCGTCCATTGACCACCATTTGGGTTCGGGTTAGCCGACTCGAAGATCTGCCATTGGTTGATACCGAAGTTGTTCTCCGTCGCCCCGGCCTGATCTCTCCCGGAAAGAATGTATACCGTATTGTTCACGACGATCGGGGCCGGATCGCCAGAGTAATATGACCCGTCAGCGAGAATGGGGTTTCCGGTTGATTGGAAGTTGATCGTTTGCCGACGCTCCAGCGGCGTTGAGCTGGCCGGAGACGCCACGAACAAAGCAGCTCCTACAATCCCGAGTAAACGAGACATGGTGATTATGACCATCATGCCCCATGTGCTTGGCGAACTTCCAGCTTATGAAGTCGTGGGAGAGCAGGTAATGCACCTTAACTACCTCTCCCACTATACATCAGCAGACATCTTAAGATTACGCGAAGTAGAGCGCCACCTTTAAATAAGCCTTATTCGGCGCATGTTAACGTGAGGATTCGTGGACATATCAACTCTTGCATATTGCCGCACACAGGTGTTATTCTTGGCTTGACCCGTCGGTCTGCCACTTGCCCAAAGCGGCGACTCCCTGTTCGTGTTCGGAGCCGGTTAATGCTAAGACGTCACTCTAAAACGCTTAGGGCCCGTCCCGAAATCCTCCGCCGGAGGAACAAATTTCCACGGATAATTGCAGCCCTAATAGGTAGTGAGTTTAGAGCGAACAATATGAGCTCACCATACATTTCATCAAGGGGAGCACTCTCGACAGCCTTTTCGCAGCCAGCTCTGTGGCCTGGAAAAGGCTTATAGTAAGTACTGGGCATTGCAGATATGCTCTACCAAAGCTCCACTCGAACTCTTAGAACTTTGCAATGCTCTTTCCACCTAAGGAATCATTATGTTAGCCATAAGTGCGGAGTACTATGACATGAAAACCCAGATTGAAAACTTGGCTTCTCAATATTGTAGAAATCTCTGAACAGGCTCACCAAATAGATGATTGGTTAGGTAGTCTCAATGAGGAATTCTTAAGACATAACATCTTGGATTCGACCAAAAAGCAATTTTAAACTAGTATAATAAATATAAATACGTTAGCAATTTATGCTTAAAGCATGCGTGGGATTTGCTAGAAGGCCTAAATATTCATACTGCTAGACGGCGATTGGTAGCTCTACCGACTATCTCGATAGCAAGGTTCTTCAAGCGTACTCCAGGCATTTTGCAATAGCTTTGTCGTTTTTTATGCAAGGTTGTTGTCACGAAACAGAAGTGCGGCTCTATACCACAACACTACTAAAAGAGAGAACGTAATTAGGTCGAGCAAACCTGACCGTCTGCACCCTTATCTACGTACTGTTACAGTTGTTTGACCTCTCTAATTACCTCTTCGACGGGGACTTCTTATACAGTTCCATGATGTCCTCCATAAGGCGAATAGCGGAGAAACAAAGCAGCGTATACTAATAGTTCTAACATGAAAATTTTCATTTCTATATGTAATATCCTAACCACCACCAGCCCCAGGCCCCCAGCAGCTAATTAGTCATCTAGTCAGCTGCCATAGGTCGATGCTTCGCGTTTCTGATGCGCAATGCTCATTTACAGTATTGAATGCACCGCATATCTTTCTCCACGGATGCCGAAAATCATGTCTTGATCTTTGTTTTATTTCTCCTAAGAACTTTTCTCTTCCACCGCTCGCTTGATTCGGCTAGCCCCTTGATTAATATACTACTTGCTATGACTGTTTCTTTACTTTTATCGTATGTATTTGTTTATACTATAATCCTAATCAGCTACCTTCTTCGTTGTCTTTGGCTCCTTTATCTGGCTTACAGTTAGCTCATGTACAGTCACCACTGCCCCTAACAACTTTCAGCTAGGTAGACTGATTACCATCCAACAGGAACAAAGTATTCACAAATTCTGGAGCAGTACACACTCAGCCCGAGTATCATTAAAGAGTTGCAATATTACCTTCTATTGACTTAAGAGATCTATATTAAAGTAGTTGAATGCATATATTAGGGAGAGTAAGCCCTTAACTGAAAGCCTGGCGATGCGCTTATACGCCAAGCCGGCCGCCCTACCTAGGGCTTCGGCTACCTGCCCGATACCTAAAGAATAATGACTCAACAGGAAACAAAAAAACAAAACAAAAAACATAACCCAAACGCGAAGGAGCCCTCCCTTCCAACCTCCTACTCTCTAGCCTGCCCCCCCCTTTTGTTGTTGTTGTTGTTGGGGGGGGGGGGGGACTTTCTTTAGAACCTAGAAAAAAGGAGCATTTTCACGTTGAGCTAGATCAGACACTACCAACTAGACCTAAGGGACGGTAAGTGGACTGGGGCTGCTCCGGCCACTATGCAAAACCATACTCATCGTGGGAGGTAGGTATAAAAATGAGGTACGACGAAAAGCCCGACGTACATAGAATAGTGATGGATGAACGAATCCAGATTGGAAAAGCGGTGTGTACCATTATTAAGGGGATTGAGAGGCAAGTAGTACCTAAGTTAAGCTTGTGGGAATTATATTACCTTTGAATTGCAGCCTTCTATCGCCAGGGACAGCGGCGTTCTCCCGTACCTGTCCTTTACCTCCTTGTCTACTCCTGCATTAAACAATAGCTCTACCATCTCTGAACTGCCGAATACGGCAGCATCATGTAGTAGGGTTTGCCCTTTGTCGTCCCTTGCTCCCCTATCTGCTCCTGCCTTAACCAATATTTCCACCATCAGTGAATTGCCAATACAGACAGCCTCATGTAGTGGGGTTCGCCCGGTGTTGCCCCTTGCTTCCGTGTCTGCCCCCGCTTCAATAAGCCGACCTGCAACACCCAGATATTCGTTTGAAACGGCTAGAAAAAGAGGTGTTTGTTTTTCCTGGTCCCTTATCTCTATATTCGCGCCCGTTTCAATGAGTAGCTCTACAGCTTCTAAGTGACCATGCTGCACGGCTAAAGAGAGCGGTGTCTTCCCATAGAAATCTTTCGCTTCTTGATTGGCGCCTTCCTTAATCAGAAGCCTCACGACATCTAAGTGGCCGCTTAGAGCAGCTGTTAGCAGCGGCGTTTCTCCGTACTGATCTTGTACTTCTTTATCGGCTCCCTCTTTAATAAGCAGCTTTACAAGTTCTAGGTGACCTTCCTTGGCGGCTCGAGTGAATACTGTTCTCCCTCCGATATCCCTCACTTCTTGATTGGCGCCTTCCCCAATGAGAAGCTTTATAATCTCCAAATGGCCGCCTTGAGCAGCCCGTAAAAGCGGCGTTAGTTCGTATTTATCCTTTGCTTCTTTATCAGCGCCCGCCGTGATAAGGAGCTTTACAATATCGAAGTGGCCGTCCATAGAAGCCTGGGAAAGCAGCGTTAGGTTGTCTTTATCCTTTACTTCTTTATCAGCGCCCGCCGTGATAAGGAGCTTTACAATATCGAAGCGGCCATCCATAGAAGCCCGGGAAATCGGTGTCATCTTTTCCACATCTAATATGTCTTTATTGGCACCCTCTTCTACTAGTAGCTTTGCAACGGCAAAGTGGCCTCTCCAGGTGGCCCAATACAGCGGCGTGCGCCCAGCGTGGTCAATGCCGTCTATAGTAGCACCCGCATCGATAAGAAGTTTTGCGATGGCTACGTAGCCGTCTTTGGCGGCTTGGAGTAAAAGGCCTCCGTCTAGCGTGAGTTGGCGTCTGTTAGAGTTTTCGAATAGATTGTGCAAGTAGATCCACTTTTGTATGGGAAAGCTGTTTAAGAAGCCAGTTTGTGCAATCCCCTCAGATTCGGCCTCGTTCATATGGTATAAAATGTTACATGCCGCGTAGTTAAGAAAAGGGAAGGATTCTCGGATTGAATCTCGAATACCCGCCGCTTCCCTGCTCGATGGCTTTGGTAGTGGCTGGGGGAGACGTAAATGTCCAGCAACATTGACATAAATGTGCTTTAGGCAACATTCTTTAAGTTTGTCATGACTCTGCCCTTGAAAGTGGTCACCGAGATTAGGCAAGATCTCCTGTAGTCCGTTGTCTTTAAGTAGGAAATCTCGTATCGATTCATGGATGAACTGGACTACTGGAGCCTTGGACTTCGTAGCCTCAGCCAGACCTTTGGAGGAATCTATTATGAACCGTTCGATAATGTCGAGGGAGGCCAGCTCCCGGTCCCAGGGTGCTATCGACTCGTAGCTCGTACCAGCGATAACAGCGAAGTAGAGTTCTTCTGGTCTTAAGGGTGATTTTGCGAACAGAACCCATTGAATGCATAAGATTAGCTCGTCTCTGTCTCGAGTATCCCGAGTAAGGATATCCCGGAAGAGATCATGCAAGCGATCGGGAATTTCTTGAAGCCGTTTACGTAAGGCGTGTATACGTCCTCTAGCATACTCCTTATTCAAGATTTCTACAACCAGGACGATCCACATGAAGACACCTGATGCTTTAGCTTGTAGCTCAGCTCTAATATCTTCCGCGACTTTGCTATGCCCGATCTTCAGTTCGCAATCAATATAATTAGCGATGTCTTGCTTATGGCCTTCCAGACCTTCTAAGACCAGCTCTAACCCATGGGCGATGGAAATGTAGGGATAGTGTCGGCTGGAGAAGCAAACTTGGAACCGTATGTTAGACTCAACAGCTAGCGCACCAATATGCTCGAAAAATGACACCATGTCGTAGGCCTCATCTTCGTTACACTCATCTAGCGCATCAATGAAGCAAACTACCCATAACTGGCCGAGATTTTGGACGGCCTGTTCAAGGAGATCCTTAAGCAATTCGACACTCCATTGTATCCGGCCGCTTTGCGACCTTGTCGTGAGGGGGAGTGAGTCGAATATAGCCTCAAGGCTTGGGATATGTTGAAGAAGCTGTAACAGTAATGATCGGTACATTCCAATAGTGGACTTTTCTAGCTCCTCACCACGAGCATTGAAAAAGAACGACAGGATTATCTTGTCTTTTTTTGTCCTTCGGGCTTGGTCGAAAGCAAATTTCATCAATGTCGATTTCCCTGTTCCTGGGTTCCCCTTAATCCAGAAAAACCCGTGATGTTGTGTAATCTTGCTCGGGTCTAGCCAATCCAAGTATTCATCCTTCTTTTTCAGCCACTTGCAGGTCTTTACATGAGCTCTCTTAATGGTCGCATATCGGTTATCTATCTCGTCAAATCCTAAAGAATCTCGCAGTTGTTGCCTGTCCTCTAATTTAATAGAAGGGCTAGCATGAAAGATGCGGGTTTTGGGGAAATTGGCTATCATTCGCCGGAGGGCGTCAGCGACTTTCCTATACTCGACGTCCCCTGGGCCGCTAAAGCGGCACATATCCATGTGGTTCTGCCCAATATGCTCGGTGATCTCGATAGCCGGAAAATTGAGGTATGAAGAAGTGTCTTCTACAACCTAGTCACGGTCAATGTAAGCCACAGATGGGTCCAACATCAAAGGCCTTGGTTCGTCGAGAACCTGCGTACCTTGCGGTTGTTCAGAGCTTTGACTGCCAATTGCTCCTGAAAAGAATGAATGATCCACTGCTGTTCATGGGCCATAGGACTAAATTCGTCCCTCAATTCTCTCAAGCGCTCAGATGATGGGAGTAGGGTATTCACAATCTGGTCGTTGACCTTGAACCCAACTGCTTTGATAACTAGTTCAGCAACATGCTGCAGGATCCCTCGCGGATCTGCTCCTCCGTGCGGAGTCCCGAAAAACATGATTCCGACCGTAGACTCAAAAACATAGCGGAGGTGGTCTTGCCCCCGGCGGCATCCGCTCGACCGCCTCAGTAATTCCTTAACAACAATCCCGCCCAGACTATGCACAATGAATAGAAGCGGTCTTGAAGGTTCCTCACGGCGGCCGGCTTCAAGAGCGACCAGGAAGTCCCACGCTATATCCCGAACAGTATTGCGGCTGACCGGTGGGCCAGCCCAATGTCGGATATGGGTATCGTAGCCATAGGTCAAGATTCTAGCATTTGGAACGGTTTCGGGAAGGAGGTCACGGGGCCAGTAGACAGCGGAGCGGGCGCTATCCTTGCCCTGACGGATCGTTGAGAAAGGGTTGAATCGCGGGGCTTTGGACGGGGGTTCCGAAGTCTCATCGTCGTCGTCATCGGACTGCTTCGCATCGCCTCTTTTGTGCTTCCATGTACGCTCGGGGTGGCCGGTGAATCCGTGCACAAACACGATACTATCAAGTCAGCCCGACTCCGCAAACCACGAACGGAGCTAGGTGGTCACTTACTCTAGCGTTGGATTGTCGTGAGGCACCACGATAGTTAGTCCAGTGGCGGGGATAATCTCGGGATGCGATGATTGCGCGCTCATGATGTGCTAGAAGGAAGCGTACTCTTCGATGAAGAATGAGGGAGGACTCCCACGAACGCACAATATCTCCTTTACATTCATTTTGGGTATGATTGTGGTGCTGCTGAGCGCAGAATGGCTGTGCAGGATGGCTGCCTGATTAGTTGCCTATATATCGGCACAGTCACTCGGTGGTGTGTTGGAGAAACAAAATGTGCCTTGGCGGGGCCAACTAGTATGTGGTTTCTTTAATTGGCTACTGCTACATACAACTCCACTGCGTGGCTTTGACCTCAGACTTACGCGGAGACGAATTGATCTACTAGAATGGGACTCTTGCAACTAAGGATGGTTTAAGGGTCATTGAATGTTATACGTGGTGCTTGAAATATGCTACGTACTCTGTAGCATTCAAGTACACTATTAAGCTAAGGAAGCGCTATCAGACAACATAGATCAATTGAAAGCTGCTGCCCTCGTAATAGCTTTGGCAATTACAACGCCGCTATCTCATTTAGATGTATACAGCCGAGTTTAATGTCGCGCAGTTTGAGTCTAGGCGTAAAGGTCAAGTAGGAAACTACGAAAGGGTTTGCCAACATTACCGGGCTCTAAAGTTAGAGGACGGTAGCTAAGGTAGACCCATGGGAGCAGGAAAGGCCAGAAAAATAACGAGATAGACAAATTAGTCTTGGAATACATGGAACAATGAGACTTTCGGGGCTCTAGTAACCTTGGTGTCAGGACCCCGACTAGACCAGGGCTACACATGGCCACATCTCTCCTCTCTTGGAGTACACGACAAAGGGACCTTTTTGTATATAGATGCCCACCTCTTGGAAGTAGCAGTTAGGACTCCTCGTGCGTCAACAAGTATTCAGGACCTACCTATACGTCGATACCCGTACCGTAGAGATCGTGACACTTGGGGAGAGACCGTACTAGTATATAACAGAGGACGTAGGCAACCATATTGCCCTCGTACATAGTAATATAAAATCTAGGGGGCCTGGCTATAGAAAGTGTTCCCGCAGGAACCATGATCGATCATCAGCCGCGAGCATAGCTCCTATTTACTTCTTTATAGTATGTATCTTTTTTTTTAATTCCCTTGGCCTCGTGCATAATCGGGCAAGCAAGCGGAAGGAAGAATCGGATAATGGAACCTATGTTTGGATAGTTGGCCGGATATCACATTGGGCAATGAAAAATATTTGTCGAGGGTGGATTGCTGCCCTTCCCATCGTTACAAAACTCTACTAACAAATAACCACATTTAATATTCCGCTCACATTTGAGAGGCTAACGTAATAAGAATGGCATTAAATTAATACGGTGCGGGCAGTCTAACCTAGGGGTCAGGTTGATTAGCTAAGAAAATCCAAGCCAAATTTCGTCAACTTTTATATAAATAGTCTACCCCCTAGCTTTAAATTAAAGCCGCCAAGTTGTTCGTCACACATATACGACGCTCTTTTCTTTACGTTTTAACTTCATTTCCTTTGTAAAATCTCTAAATGGTTAAAATAGCGCTGGCCAGGCCTCTATAGTAGGGCTGGATGACCCGAACCGTTTTAATATTAGCAGCTCGCCAGTAAGTAGATCTAGTGATAGGCTCTATTGAGTTTTCCAATTAAAGTTAGTAAAGTGGTATCAATCACGGTATTATTGTAAGTTGAAATAAGAAAGCCCGTTTTATCAATCTAAAGTATTAATACTCAGAGGCTATTTTAATTAGTTAAAAATTATTTCCCCTCAATTGATTTCCATTATCGCCGTTGCCGGGGGCTTCCATTGCTGTTTGCGCCATTATCTGAACCATAATCATCAATACGAAAGCCGAGAAGAGAACGGCCAAGAGGACGATCGCTGTCATCAGGTCTATTAAAGTTTGGGCCATGTCGAATAGAACGTGGAATTAAGGGACCACGCGCAATCCTAGTTGACATGGCTTCCGCAAGTGCGTTAGCAACCTCGGCTTGGCGCCCCTGCACCATCACGTTCACATCGTTTGGATCGACGATTTCAGGAGGCCCGGCATCCCGGTTACGGTAAGTAACTGGGGGGCCGTAGCCGGCAGGTAAACCGAGCCCTAAGCTGCCGCCCGGGGCGCCGAGAACAGGCGTCTCGATCTCGTGTAGATACGCCATGTTTTCGCCCATATTCGGTTCAGTAAATCGGCAATACCTGAACTCGGCATGCCTTAAGGCTGGCGCGCTGAAAATTAGCTCATCTATCATGTTTTGGTGAGTGTAAACGATAACTTGCTCGTGGTCAGCCAAGTCTCTAGTCACCCAGCGAAGATACACTCGCGCGACACGAGCTCGCTCCGCTATATTGTCACTCGTATCTCTCCACCAGTTGCCTTCGTATAGAAGATCAAGATCAACCGCAACGCCGAACTCTAGTCGAATATCGTCCCAAGGTCGCCCGGTATCACACGGACGGTGTGTTGGCATGCAGAGCTCGGGAACTAGTGTCACAGGCGTGTTACCCTGTACAGCAGTTTGAACTGCGCGTCTCATGGGGCTTGAGAAAAGCCGCCTAACTGTATGTCTGTTAGGGAACATGTTGTAGAGCTGTTGGGCTTGATGCCTACCGTTTTCCGTTAGTCCCGGATCTCTGATATTTTCGCCATCATATTGGTATACAACGTCGTGTTCCGCTTCAGCGGCTCTTACAATGGTGATAATGGGTCCTAATCTTTGAGACATGGTAGTTCAATGTTCGTTTTGTGAGTTCGTATTTGTTGTTTGATAAAGTAGGTTCGTAATTGCTTGAAATGGTTTAGTAGAATCTGGATTTATGTTCTTTTTGTTCTGAGTAATGTAATGTGCAATATAAAAGCGGGTTTATATACTTCAATTACAGATATCAAGTGTTTAAAAACGCCTGTTACTGTTACGTCCTCATGAGTTGTTTGGTATCAGTGCCCACCGTAGACAAAGGGCTTGTTGGAAAGCGCCACCTACGTCCTCTAATAGTGATTATTCTCTTAACTATTTCATTACAATTCCTTTGTTCTTGGGGACTCCTCTGGCTTAAGCCCCATAATCAGGGACGAATTGCCAGATAGGGCGTAGATATATTATTCTGGCAGCAAGACGTAGAAACCATGTCACCTCTAGACTGTGCATGTCGTAAAAGATAGTCCCTTTAGCTCTTCAATCATATTCCCATAACCAATACCGTGTACTCTTCGTGAATTCTCTCGTCGGTAGCTGTGTCACATTGTATCTCATAGCATGTGCATGAGCATTCTTTGGACTAATCAACAGCACCGTGGATGTCATATTACAGCTAATGTATAATCCGCGTGTATCTCCATAGCTCAGAGGTTAATATACAAATTATTGCAAGCTTCTAGGTTCGACACAGCCTACCATCGGTCCTTTCAGCCCAGGCCTCACTTCCAACACCTGTTAGCGCATATAGTACCCTTTCAGGGTCATACTTGTTTTTAATTTTCAAAAGACGGTCATAATTCTGCCCGTAAAATACCTTCTGCCAGCTTGGCTCCCAAGGGTCACCTTCATTCAGACTGAGAGCAGCAGTATAGATTAGTAAGCAGCTTCTTAGCCCCTGAGGAACCTCTCCCTGTATATATAGATCAGAGGAAAATAAAGCGCCTCCGCCGGCCCCAATTGTATTCCCAGCGCCATCCTTAAGACATCAAAGGTGATATGAGAGTATAAAAGAGAATAACGAGGAAGGTCGCTCGACGATATGATAAATAGACTATCTACTTACTATGCGCTTCCACCGCCAGGAATTAGCCGAGCAAGCTTCGGTACAATCACATCTGTCATAAGCTTTTGATTGGCGATATTCTTACTCAAATCATGATAGTCGTAGACTCTAGAGTGAGATGTCTGTAAGTAAAAGAAGGATGACCAGCCGGAAGGCAAGTCAAAATGGGTAATACTCACGTCCCTACGACAAGGCTCACGGAAGCTTTACGGAATGCCGGGTTCACCGCATTTGGTACCGGGGACGCCCTCGAAACATTAAAAGAGACGCCCGAGATGGTGCCACCATTCTTAGAGCAGATTTCACGAAGGGCCGAGGTGAAACCGGAAGAGTTATCCAGAATCACCGAGCGGGGGATAAGGCGGCTTCCGATCTGATACTCCGCAGTTTCCGTAAAAGGGTTCATAGCTTCGAACATGTCCAAGTATGTCGGAAACTCCGCAGAATAATAATCTTTATTTCATAAGGTCAGACAGCGATAGGATCCAGGGGCCCCACGTAGAGCATAATAGGGGTCCAAGGGACGTACCGTACGAAATGTTGAGTTTCTTTAGTTTATTCAGCACGGGTCGATGGAGGGCATCGATGTCGTCCTTCGACATACCTGGGCCCACCGCCGGTGATAAAACGAAGATATCATTAGTATTGATCCACGTGCTTGTAGCCCCAGCATCCAAGACAGCGGGAAGGCCTGCGACATATGACTGAATTCCCTGATAAAAGACATCCTCTGTTACACCTTCTTTTGAGAAGGTCATATTCGCGGCGGCGGTTCTCCGATCCTGATAGGCCCTCACAGTCAAAGACACGACGACGCCGTAGGTGCCACCACCTCCCCCACTTAGAGCCCAATATAGATCTGGATTCACATTTGGTGAGGCCTTCCGGACAACTCCGTCTACAGTCACAACCTCCCATTCGAGAGCCTGATCTGCACCGAGACCGAATTTGGAGACGGAAAGCCCATGACCCGTCCCTTGAGTATAACCCCCGGCGATACCAACACTAGGACAAGTGCCGCCAACCACGATGAGGCCTTTTTCATGTGCCGCTTGATAAGCTTCTATAAGCTGCGTGCCAGCATTAAGCTTCAATGCCGGTCCCGTATAGTAAGAGCTGTCATAGTGCAGAGTCTGCGTCCCCTTGAAGTTATGAGTCCAAATTGCCAACGCCCCTGCCCCCGTCGACTTCCCTAACCAGTCATGGCCGGTATTCCGGACCACGAGGCGGATGTTGTGCTTAGTAGCGAACTTAATAGCAGCCTGATAGTGGGACGCCGACCTCGCATCGACAGCGTAACGAACGTACGCGCCGACAACGCATGGAGAATCTCTTGGCGCAAAGGGGTCGCAACTATTATTGGCAAAGAAGGGGGCCATAATAGACGAGGAGGTCTTGAAGTGAGTGTCCGGGTTGTGCCACACAGCTGTAAGATTTCCACACGCATTTTGATTATACGTTAGGCCGTGACAGACGGCGCCCAATGGGATAGTAGCGACAAGGCGACCGTTAACAGTTTTATTAAAATCGTCCCAGGCAGACTTAGCTGGCCAACAAGTGTCCCCGGGAAAGCAGCGGCAGCTATGCCCGTTTGAAGAGGCAGGACTAGCCACGGCAGGGAGGATAAGGAGAAGGAAGCAAGCTAGAAAGACGCCGTAAGCCATGGCGTCGGTAGAACGAGATAAGCGGGTTGAGGTGTGTAAGCAACAGGCCAATAGCAGGATGGGGATCATCAACAGGTTCGAAGATTAGCGTCGAAGCACCACAAGGGGCTCGCCGGCAAACGAGAATGTAAAATATCAGCATTTATATTTGAACGATTTCCTGTAATGCTCTCATTTAGGGGGAGCCCGATGCTACAGTAGATTGCCATGACAATGCGCGTACGATCTTACACGAATATACTTTCGTTCTACTCGTGCATCCCTATCTACTTCTATATTTACGTATATCGGTGGAGCTCCTTATGGTGTAAATTTCCATTGCTACCTTTGCTACCGTAATCTTCATATCGAAGCAAAGATATATATAGTTTAACCTTCTTGGACATCTAATACCAAGGGATATCACAATGTAGGGTATATAGATACTATAATACTAAGAACTAAGATAGAACCAGTTCGAAATCGACTTGGCACATGTGCCTTGCTCCTACGCTCCTTATTATTACCCTCTTAAGCCGGCGTCTTACGCCTTGCATATGCCGAGACTTACTTGAGCGAGAACTTTAGATACTATGAGATGGGCTACATTAGTGCTATTATGTCGTGTAAAGGAGAACAGACAGCCAAGAGAAATCTGACAGACATAAGACAATAAGCCCCTGCCCTGAGGCTGCAGGGAACCAGCCGTCAACCACCGAAGCTCAACTCGCAGTGCCATAGTAGTGGATGCAAGGCAATGCATAGATAGCAGCGGTCCACGCAGCCCATAGCTGCCAAGTCAGCCTGTCTGGTCCTGGACCACCCAACATCAGGCAACGGAGCGCCACAACGAATCCCAATGTGACGATGCCCAGTCCCCACACCATCCCCCAAATCCCCCAACTTCCCCAAACCCCGGCACCCCAGAAGTACGTACAGAACAGCGACCAGCAGACGACCGGCACAGCGATGGTCCATCTCGCAACGCGGTCGCCTAGGACGATGGGCGCTGATTGGCGCCCGCGGCTCCGGTCACCGTGCTGGTCCTTCAAGTCCTGCACATGCATCGTCGTCAGGATCACGCCGCTGATAGCGAGCGTCCACTGGACCCCTACCGGCGTGAGGCAGTCCGAGGACAGGCCGGCGGCGACCTTGACAGAGCCCAGATTGTACAGCCCAAACGCAGCCGAGATGATGACATTGCGCAGGATCCAGCCCTCGTCGCCGCCCATGAGGTCGTTGTACAACCACGTCAGCACCATCAGCAGCGCCGTCTCGGCACTCACATCCAGGGAGTAGTTGGCCACCCACACGGCTGGGATGATTAGCAGCATCGCGCGTCGGATCTGGGATGGTGTGGCTAGCCCGCTGGGGCCTGGGCGCCAGGGCTTGTTGAGCGCGTCTTCGAGCACGGACTCTGGCAGCCGCTGGTTGGCGAGGTCGAAGACGAGGAGGTTGGACCAGTTGAAAAAGACTACCCTCGGCAGCCTAAACAGCAGTGCCGGGAGCTGATTACGGCCCTCCTGGGCTACTAGAACTGGCCCTGCTAGGGCACCACAAAGCCCAAAGGTGGTGTTTGGCCCAACAAAGGTAGCCGCATCGTCTCTAGTAATAAGCCAGAAGAGCTTCAAGATGAACCTCGCCTTCTTAAACGATATCAAAATATAGGATTGAGGGTTTGATGATCGAGATACCGTTGTACTGTTCTCTCCAGCGTCTGTGGGCCCGGTATCTGGACTAGGAGACTGGTTATGAAGTCGTTTGGCCATCATGATTTCTCGGTGAACGATTTTCATGAATTGGGCGAAAGTAATTACCTCTTCTAGTTGATCCTACGCTATATATGGTCTGATCATCGTGCTATACGATTGATAAAATACTAGTTACCTAGAATACATGTTCTGTAGCAGATGCCCCCATTGTGAACTCCTCTCTGACATACGTAATTGCAGATTAAACATCTCTTGGTCTAGCGATCCCTTGTTCAAACGATAACGTCTGGGTTGCACAGGAATAAGGTTGCATCTCGGTCAAACCGTAAGCCGTGTTATGACCAGTGAGGCGAGGCTTTAAAACTTATGGCGTAATCAGGTTTCTCTTGAGCTTGAAGATAAGCATGATCTGACCGCGGCACAGGTAATGTTGTAGTGATTAGTGAAGGGTACCTTACTAAATGGGCAGGGTCAGGAGGCTTGGTGTTGTCGTCTAGAGCTTTCCGTATAGCCGCAAGTTTTGAAGTAGAAGATAACGGTAAAGAGCATATCCGAGTTGCAAGAAAGACTACTAGAAGGAATAGAAGAAAAAAATACTTGACATTTATGAAATTCTAAGGGCGGAGCGACCAGTTTAAGCCCTTGAGCTATACGAGGTAATCTCACAGTGCCGAGTTACAGGATGTTTTCTTATTAGATACTACTTCATTTGAAATAAAGTGCCGCTTTCATGCCTTTTTGCTCAATATCTTATACTTCATAACTAACAGCAATGTGGCCTCGATCATACTACCTCATTAGTTGCCAAATCCATAGTTAATCCTGGTAAATTAAGACGGGACGCTAAACTAAGGAGTGCTTTCAACCCTACTAAATGAAATATCTCACTCAAAAAGTACTAAACCAAGGATACAGGAAGTGCTCAGACATTTGGGAATGGAAATCCGTTGTACCCGAAAGTCAGTTTAGTTCCTGAGGTGATATCCTCCTGCATACCCTTTAATTCGTCAATGTCCCAATTCGCCCAAACAAACCGACCATTGAGAAACTTAGCTTCAGGCAGCGTTAGCCAGAGAAGGAAGCCAGCAGATAGATTGACTAAGAGTCCCATTAGTCAGACAAATCCATACGGTTTTGACATTTTCATATATTTATTTACCTGTGTCCATCGCAAGGGTATCTGTAGTTGCCCCAGACTTTCGGAAGAGGTCGGTCTCCACCATGCCGGGATGCACCGCAGCGAAGAACACATTCGTATTCTCCGTAGCAAGGAATTCAATCGTTTTTGCTAGTGCCAATTTGGAAACCAAGTAGCCGGAGAGTCCCGCCAGCATACTAGTAGGAAAGACGATTGATCCGCCGACCATAGACAACACCGATGCGTTAGGGCTCGCCTTAGGTAGAAGATGCTTAGCCAAGATGACAATGCTCTTGACGTTTATCTTGAATGGTGTTAATATAGTATTCCATGGCTTTCACAGATTTATTTATTCTCATTTATGACTAACCTCGTAAGCCTTCCAGTAGTCGTCAAGGTCTGCCGTGCGTACATGTGTCGGTGAGTTCATGTATCCTGCGGCATGTACAAGCACATTCCAATTCTCTACCGAATCGGCTACTTTCTTCACAGCTGCTTCGTCGGTCACGTCCGCGACAACAATTGATACCTTTGCATCTCCAATTCCCGCAAGTTTAGATGCAGTGTTATTGAGCTTGAACTCATCACGCCCAACGAGAACCAACTGTTTTGCGCCGGCTGTAGCGAAAGCGACAGCAGACTCGGATCCAATTCCCGATCCCTACAATGAATCCAGCAAATCATTAATTCCAGAACAGAAAGCCGAAGTCGGTCGATCGGAAAAACTCACAGCGCCAGTAACAATGACAACTTCGCCGTTGTGGCTCACTTTAGGGTTCGTATACGCGATAGCCGGATACACATCATTGTGCCAAGTTGGTGTGAGAGACGGATACGGTGGCTGCATTTTGCGCGGGGGGCTTCAAGATCGTGAACAGATCGCGGACTAGTGTCAAATTGAGACCAGGGTCTGAGAGTGGGAGCTGAGAGACAGAACCGGGAGAAAAGGGTTAGAGAATGGAGTGATGTGTGTGAGAATATGACTGCCCAAGGTGCTTTAGGAGGCTTCGGGAGGAGATCCGAGCTTCACACCTCCCAGATACAATAATAGCACTGATGTAAATAAAGTATACCAAGATGGTGTTACACAAGGTGGAGTCAATGATATGACATCTGTCTAGGTATCTTACCTTTCCTTAAAATGACAAAATGACAAAATGACGGCGAGCTAAGTAACAAAGGGTGACATGCCACTACCTACAACCAAATACCACCCAAAAGGCTGCGTGTCAACGGCGTGTGTCATTTCGGTATGCGAGGGATTCTCAAGACTACTTTGCCAAGAGTTCCAAGCATTTCTCTTAGTTGTTACGTACGTACCAGATAGATGTCTAGGTACTGGTTCGGGGGCCACGCACATGCTTAGTAGAGTTGTGGGCAGGCAATATGATACAACGTCGGTATAGTCTCATAGTACTGGAGGAGGAAGACCCATGCATAACAGTACCACCCACCCACTTTACCGACCTACATATGTATATTCATGTATAATCTGCCCTATGGCTTACATGGTATACTTTAGAGGAAATAAAACTTGGAGAGCTAACCCGCACCCACAAGACCCGTATGGATCCCGGCAACTGCCGCTGCGACATGTAGTGCAGGGGCTAGATAGACGCCGGTTGGATCTATTATAATGTCTTGCATATGCATAAGACCCCCACCCCCTTTTTCAAGGCTTTAGAATATCTAGGTACAACTTGGTCTAGGCAGTAAGGGGTAAATACTCCATATGCAAAATAGTACGAATCCATGATATCGATGATGCAACGAGATAAAGTAGTAAAGTAGGATTGGTATTTCAGTCCAACGTTACCTATTGCTACGGTAACAACATTAGCAACAGACCAAGGAGATCCGCGATCCCGTCAAGCAACACCCCGCCTTTTCCCCAGATGTCCGTCTTACATCTACATACATACTTCATATACCGATTCTCTACACCTGTTCTTCCCGCCGCTCAAAGATGCATAGCACAGAGCCTGGCTGTGCCGTTACCTGATCTTTCATGTGACGCCACATTTCCTCCGGATCGTAGCCTGGCGCAAACTGAATATTGTAATGCTGCAGGAGGATCGCCGTTACCAAGCGGAGCTCAACGTACGCGAGGACCTTACCCACGCACTGCCGATTGCCTGCAGATTATTAACGGCTGTAATTCCCACCTCTCATGCAGGGCCACAGGTGAGAGGGGTGAGAGAAAAGCGGTTTCGATAGTCGCTGCTAGTTTTGATGCACTCACCAACGGAAAAGGGGGCAAATGCTCGTTTGTCGCGCACGAGCTCTGGCCGAGAGTACCACCTCTCTGGGATGAACTCGTTTGGATACTGGAATGCGGATTCCACTAACACCTTAGTTAGCTCTAGGAGCTAGGTACTCAGAAAGGCAGAAAAACTCACATCTGTGAATGACGTATTTTGGCGCCGTGACCTTGGTAAACGGCGGGATTAGGGTGTCGTCAATGAGTAGCCCAGACGGACCGGTGATTCGTCCCCCGCCCGTCATCGCCGGCGGGACCAATCGCAGTATTTCGCTAATAACGCCGTTGAGGTGCGGCAGACGCGAGAGGACATTTGCATCGGTGATATCGATCCCGGCAATTTCATCCCGGATCTTGTCAGCGTGCTCTGGGTATTTACAGAGATACCACCATGTGGCGATGAGAGAGGCCCGAGTAGTGTCACTAAATGATATCACCAGGTGAGTGGGGAGAAGCTTACTTCTTTTCCAAGTGAACGATGGGAATGTCACTTACCTGCCGGCAACAACTGCCGACACCGCAGTTCCTGTTAATAAGCGCTGCCGTGCCTTCAGACCGCGTTCGGCTTCGAGGGCATGGTATTCGTTGATAAACCACGATGCCATATCATTTCTATCGAGATTATCCTTCCTCTACATAACATTCCCCAAATTAGCTAAGTCGAAAAAGGATAGAGTCAGGAGAGTAGGGTCAGTCTTACAGCCATACGCATTTTCATACGCTCATCGCAAAAGGCAACCATGCGGAACCAATCTTGAACTCTTCCGTAGAACGGTATAAACGCAAAGGCCAAGTGAGCAATCCATATGGCGTCCGCTATAGGTCCGAGAAGAGCCAAAGCCCTATCTCGATGGAGAATGACCGGGTGCATGACACGAGAGTTCATAAGATCAAAATCTTGCCCGAACACAACTTCGCCCATAGCATCGAAAGAGAACCACGACATGACATCGTTGAGCTCGATTGGCTCTCCGTCATACTTAGCAATACACCGGGAGAGAGATAGGGCTTGTTCTGCGATTCTAGGGCGAAGGGAATCCATGGCTTAGGTGGATTAGACCAGTCAGTACTGTTAAATAGCAACGACAATTTGGAAGAGAATGAATCGGGGCTGGCAGGCGATATACGTACATTTCGTCGCAAGTGACTGTACCCAAGGCTTCCGTCTCTCCTTGTGCTCATACTCGTCACGAGTGAAAATGGCAGAGCTCCGAGGTTGCAAGACATCGTACCATATATCTTTCGTATTTTCGTTGTTCCAGCCGTCGAGCAGCTGAATACCCGCGGGATGAAAGATAGTAATTTCATTTGGCCCTTTTAGCAACCATTAGCTGTAAGACTTTCATTCTACTTAAATCGAGCATGTGGCAAGCAGGGTGACCACTTACCAGTTCTCACGAAATTGCCGTATTTTTCATAGAGCTTTTGCATAAACATAAAGTTCCTTGAGTCATGTATATGAGCGATATGCCAAAACTTCGTCACAGCGGCCAGTTTCGGGCCCGGGAACGAGGCAGTGGCGTGGAAGAAAAGGCGGTAGATAGTCATGCTAGTGAACATGGAGGCGAAATACCAGGCCAACACGATGGCTAGGTGATAGCCGGGGTGCTCTTGAAGACCATCCACATGACCAATGAACAAATACGTAGTTACTCCCAGCATAAAATGAACAAAGAGAATTTGAGGAGTCTTCATATGCCACTCCCCGCGAATGAAGAACCCAGTATGAGCAACCAGCCCGGCAACTATAGGAAGTAGAACTAGAAGAATCATTGTGGCAGCTATGGTATAAGTCCGCAATCACAATTATCTTGAAGTTTGTTAAACTTGTTTGCCAGAGAACAGTGGACGTGCAACGTTCGTTGTAGCCTATAGTTCTTGTATTTAGACGATAAGTAGGTTGGGAAGTAAGGCTTATCAGATGATAAGATTCTCGACTGTATCTGTCTTCTAGAGTCGGGGGATTATCACGGCGACGGCATGTCGTATGGGCCACACTAATTTACAAACGAGTACCTTAAGCTTGTTTTCACTGCAATCTTCTCTCTCTCTCTCCAGTCTCTGCTTTCGGAAATATGGGGTTGGTATTTAAAGTCTATTCCCAGTTTCTTTTCACTAAGTTTTACTACTACTATCGGTATGTAGAAACAACGATTATCTACGTTATAACTCTGTAGAATTCAGTCGACGATAAATCGTTACAGGCGGCAACATCAATTGCAATAGTTGAGCCTTCCTATTAAACACTGCACAACACCCAAGCCATCAGACACAGAGAAGTCAATTAAGCCGGCGCTTTTTTGCCGAGGCGCTTTCGTCAGTACTATTTGATCCCAACCGTACTTTTGTTTACCAATTAAGAAGCTCTAGCTTACCCGTCCTACGTCTTGTGTAGCCTGCGGCCTAGGATTTAGTTTCATGCCAATGAATCTCTATAACTACCCAGGTTTCATTGCATAGCTCCTACACTCAACTTAAGGTTATCTCGTTAGCCGCGGAGGATCAAGCAGGTGATACCGCCTCTCAGAAGCCAAGTATTAACTGTTACGCGAGCGAGATCATCTGGCGACACATACAAACCAGGCGCCGTTCCTCAATATGCAGCCAAGTTTCCAACTCGAAGAGACAGCACGTATAACTGACGAATCAATTCATCCGGTCCTACAAGTCCTACATCGACGTCTTGTATACCCCACTATGAGGGGAATAATAACGTAAATATATGGTTACATTCTGCTACCTCTCTACATATGCAAGGTCTCTTTTTTACGACCTTCTCCGCATGCGCCCTGTCTGTCGGATTCATCTCGAACGGCCTGTTAGTTGGGGTAGCATTTGGTACCTACCTTCCTAGGACTTATTTATTTCGTTGATAATTGGTTGCAGGGAGGAGGTGAAGTAGATCTCGGGACCGGATTAGACGATTCGTCTCACTCTGTATCGCCTTGGCATTTTCTCTCGTAAACCGACAACACAAAGCCTCCAGGCTGTAGCTTGAGATCATATCATAGAAATTGCAGCTACGTAGGATGCCATTTTCCATCCCCAAACAATCACCCGCAGAAGCAAAATTGACGTACGTGTAGATGGTGTCATGCGCCCTGCATACGGCGCGTCACAGCGGGCTCCTCTACAGCAAACGTAAGGCGCAAGCCATGATCCAAGAATCGCTTCTCGTCCTCAAAGATCCTCGCCGCAACCTCCTCTCTGTAAAACACGTCCCGGAACCTTTCAAAGCAGCCCTTGTCCTCCCACACCATTATCGTGATCGCGTCGTAGTCCACGTCAGACGGCTGGCCCCGGTACATGACTGGAAGATAGCTCGCGTTATTATGCAGTTCCTCGCCAGCATCCGCGCTCCATAGACCTAGCCCGTGATCACGAATGTGCTCTTCGCTCTGCGTGGTACTTTGATCGTGGTGGCGATCTTGTTGTGCAACCGGCAGTTCACTGCTGGCGCCAGAAACCGAGGCGGGCGATGGATCCTTCCGGCTCTTCTTGTCGGAGACAGGATGATGACTGCTTAGCCGAAGAGGCTCTATGTATCGAGTCACGTAGTGTCGGGTATGTGATATAGGGAAGTTTGATCCAACTAGGACTTGCAGGAGCGGGACATGGACATTATCGTAGTGAGCGCGGAACTGAGCTGGGCTTGTATCCTTCTTGCGTCGGATAAATGCCACGATCGTATATGTCATTGTGCTTTCTAGTACTTTGTTCCTTTAGTATAATGAGTATGTTCTTTATGATACATTTACTACATGCTTTACAGACGCCGAGCACAGGCTGAGATATATAATTCCTAGCGCGAAGTGTTTACCGGGGTGTATACGAAATAGTACATCCGCAGGGGCGTGATAGGTCGACAGCCGGCACTATCGCTTTTGGCGATCTAACTACATGACTCAGAGAATACATGATAATCTACAAAGTAAAGGTCTCTCCCAAGTACCGCCTAAAATTCCTCCAAAGATTCTGCCAAGCATCATCCAAGCAAACTTTCAGTTCCTTCGACCCCATCTGCCTGCCCACCTTCTCTCCTTTTCTTAATTAAAAGGGGGCATTGTCCAAAAGAAATTGACGAGACGAAAAAGTTGAGTTTCCAATCACACCCTCACTTTACTTTACACAGCCTCTTCTCGTTGTTCTCCGCCCATTCTTCACTGCCTACGGCCGTCTTTGCATAAAAAATCCCCTTCGGATCATATTTATGTTTGATGTCTAGAAGCTTTTTGTAATGATCTCCATATATGGTTTGTTGAAAATCCGGCTGCTGGAAATCGGCCTCGTTTAGATACGCGGCGCCATTAGGTGTCAGCTTTTCCAGAGACGGGAGAAGGTCATTGGTGATCTTATCTTGGGCTGCTTTCGTCGCAGCCCAGTCGGTGTAGTCAATGGCTGTACCTACGGTGACGCTGAAGAGTGCTTGGCGCATATAAGGATTAACTGCATCGTCGTCCGGTGATGAGACGGCATTTTGGAGGTTGTAGCTAACACCAGACATCAAAGTTTGAGTGCTTATATATCGGATGGACTCTACTAAGGCTTCTGTGTTCTCCGTTGCGAGGCTTCGGGGAATGAGCCGACTACCGATATTGTAGTCAGAAACATTCCAGCTTGAGATCAGCTGCAGGGCTTCGTAGCTTGAGATAAACGTCGCATATTGCGTCGAGGAATATGAATGCTCAAGGCCCAAATCGTTTAGCCGCCCAACCAAAGGCTGCAGGAGAGTATCGAGCTCGGCTGAGGTGATCCCTGGTGCTATAGCAGGTGTAATCATAAACCCAAAGGGTGCAGCCACCCACACAACAAAGGCACCCGCGTCTACGAGGCCTGGCAATGCGTCCCGAATGAAAGTAGTTACGCCAGAGTACAAGTCATCCGTATTTGTCCCATTATTGAGAATGGTTAGCGTGGCAAGTGATGTGGGCGTGTCTGGGAACGCCTTGACCGTGAGAGAAGAGACAATACCAAAGGTTCCGCCACCGCCCCCGCGTAGAGCCCAGAACAAGTCACTATTCTGCGTAGCTGATGCTGTGATAATCTCGCCTGTGCCCGTAACCACCTCCCACTCCAACACCTGATCAGCACTAAGCCCATATCTGGATGCCAGCGGGCCGTGGCCACCTCCCTGCGTGAACCCGCCGGCAAAACCAACAGTGGGGCAATTACCGCCCACCACGACGAGACCGTGAGAGGCGGCGAACTGGTAGGCTTCCATACCCTCGACGCCTGCACCCACCTTGATCGCGGGGCCAGTGTACTGCTTGCTCCTGTACTGGAGAAGCTGGATGGATTTCATGTGATGCGTCCACACGGAGAGGGAGTGGGCTCCTGTGGACTTACCCAGGTAGTCATGACCAGTATTTCGGATTACGAGACGAATGTTATGATCTGTTGCGAAACGAATTGCAGTTTGAAAGTCTCGAGTACAAGTAGCGTTGATGGTGTACACGGGGTGATAGCCTATAGTACATGGGGCACTACTGTCTAAGAAAGGGTTGCAGCTGTTGCCAGAGAAGGGATAGGCCATAGGAGACGACGAGGACGGGAGGTGGGTTTCCGGGAAGAACCAATTGTCGCGCAGCGTATCGCACACATCTTCGCTGAAGAGGGCATTCGGCTGGCCTAGGACTGAGGTGTGGCAAGGAGCAGCAATGGGGATGGTGGCGATCAATTTCCCGTGGACAGTCCCGTTTAGGCCGGCCCAAGTGGACTCTGACGGCCAAGACGCGTCGCCGGGGATGACCCGGCACTGGAGGTTGGTTCTGGCGACTGTGCCTCCTGCGCCCTCGTAGCGCGACGCAACGGCCACCGCTACTGCAAAGACGAAGATCGGCCCAATGAGAAACCCAAGCGGCATGTTGGCGATGCGATTCCGGATGCGGTGATACGCCTGGAACATTGTAATGAACGGAGTAGGACAAACTGCAACGTAGGGACGATAGTGTATTAAAATGCAAGCTCTCTATTCTGGCCAGTCAGCGGCAGGAGTAAGCAACACTGTCTCGGGGCAGGCCAGCTCGCGATTCGATCAGCTGAGGCGTCAAGTGTGGCACGATAGGGGAAGCTGGGAGAGGGAAGAGAAAGAGCAAAGGATTGAGGCGCCCTCGGTACAGGGTCCAGACCCCCATCTATAGGTACAAGCGCGCTTACAAACGTTGGGCATGAAGTACGCAGAGACTATAAGCGTACATAAGGCATTGAGGAGGATTCGAGTCGGAGTAGTGCGATACACAATTGGTTGCACGCCAGCACCAATAACTTCAATCCGTGGTGTTCATACATGTATGTATGTATGTTATGTATGTACCTGTATATCGGCCTCCGAAGACCAGGTTGCAGATACATATGTAGCCAATACAATAAATACATACCACTATTATGCATTGTCACTATACATGTACAAAAGAGGCATCATGTACTTATGTAAGGGTTGTGATGTATCATAGCCACGTATATCTTAGCATCCCGGGTGCATAAGCTACCTAGTCTAGACAGCTGGGGAGTATATAACATACACCCATGATATGTACCCCTCTACCCCATAGCCATTCCGTCTCTCCATTTCACCTCATATCTTCTGGGCAGAAAACGGTCGTGTTACACAGCAGAAGAATATTGGAACCCCTCATTAAGCCTTGGCACTTCTGACAAGCATGGTAGCGATAGGACGACGTTGCCTCGAGGACTCAGCGTTGGTGCCCTTGATATATGTGTGTATGTGATCTGATGGTGGGAGAGTCTCAGCTTGGATGCAACCCTCTCTCGCGCCCTTTGAAAACACTCATGAAATGTGGCGACGGGGCGTATTTACACCGATGAACATAAGACGGAGTTTCCCAGAATGGCGTGAGAACACAGGACCAAGATGTAGGAGCTTGATCATCGCCTACGCTCACATCATCCTCCAGCTTACAGACCAATATGATTGTAGAGGTTCTTTTGGATGATATAGTCAGCCAGTAACGGCGGTCTTAAAGCTAGAGCGTAGCGGTAACAATCACGCGTTGCCATTAGCATCCTCCTGCCCACATTTGATTTGACTACTCCGGCGGCCAACCAGCAACAAACGCCTAATCACTGTGTGTGCGTACGTGTACGTGCGCACCCTTACAGTCCGCCATGTCCCTGGTCACCCCCCACGGCCGGGATCTAGCCATCTGGCTATCAGTTTTCACTGCACTGATCCTCTACGTTGTTGGCCTGAGGTTCTACGTGATAACCAAAATCCGGCCACGGCCTTTCCGCGTTGACGATGCCCTCATTATTCTTTCGGTAGCTGCGATGTTGGCTCTCGAAGGGCCAACATTCTGGGGTACGCCACAAGTTCATATATCTTTTATAGGAGTTTGCTGTCAAAATGGCCTAAGGCCTCAGCCTTGAGTCTCCACTGTGAAATGAAACTGACCTTATTAAATCGTTGATATAGCAATACATAACGGTCTCGGAGCTCGAACTGCAACACTTGAATGGTCCCACGTTGCGGTACAGATCAAGGTATGACACCTTCTCCCCTGCTCTGAAAGACTACAACTGCCATCAAAACTACGAGATAATTAACTGAGTTGTGAGGAAACAGCTTAAGGTATCAGCCTTCTGGACTTGGACTATATCAACATGTGCCTGCAAAATCTCACTCCTGTACCTCTACCTGAAACTCTTCCAGCTTAAAGTGGTCTTCGCAAGGATCGTTTGGGCGCTGATAGCGCTAAATATCATATATGTCATCGTTTTCATCACGTTCTTTATGACCCAGTGCAAGCCTGTCTGGGCTGCCTGGGATCAAGTATTGAATCCCACAAACTGCCGACCGTCCGAGATTCACGAGATTACCTCCGTCGCAGTTAACCTATTTTTGGACTTGGCTGTGGTCCTCGTTCCAATTCCCGTGGTTTCGAAACTCCAGATGCCATTATCTAAGAAAATCGGCATCACCGCTATATTTAGCCTTGGGTTTGGGTATGTGGCTCATATTGATCGCTATATCTATCAAGGGTACGAAGCGTTGCTAATAACTCTCTTACCATACTAGAGTGATAGGTATCATGAGCTGGCGCCTCTACACGACCTCACATGACTCTAAGCCGGATCTAGTCTACGACCTATATATCCTTGCACTTCAAAGCCATCTAGAGTTGTGGCTGGGCATCATTGCTGCCAATCTGCCGACTCTAGGACCTCTTATAGGCCACATATCGAACATGAAATTCATTCAGAAGCTCTCTTCGTCCTCGTCTTCCTCCGCTCCACTCAACGGAATTCGAAAGTTTTCATTGGTGACGTTCGGCTCCTGGGGCAGAAATCCCAAGAAAGGTTATCGCGACGAGTTCTACCTTCTCGAAGCGGATGAAGAAAGGACCCAAAAGGGGACACTCACGACGAGGAACACAGTAGTCAGTGTCTCAGCAGAAGGGATAGAAGATCGAAACGCTAAGCCCTAAACACGTCCGATGGTTCACCCTAAACGTTTACTATGCGTGTATCGAACCTTCCATAATGCCAGGTTGTTTTTTGGTATATTGTATGATATCAGATAGGACTGCATAACCTCTATCATTGAACTAGAGGTCATCTAGTAGCAAAGGATACTACTGGGCTGTGCTAGGACAAAAGACACTATGTTATAGCACGGGCCTATGCCCTAACATACGCGTGGTTATTATAATGATAATGGTCAGTTGACACACTCGGTGCTTAAGGGAAGATATAGGGACTAGGACCTCAGAGTTGTGGCTTCTATCAGATTTACCACTGCGCCAAAAGATTTGGCATGACCGGTCAATTATTGGTCATTTCCTTAGGGTAGCTATTCTCTATCAGCTTCACCTTCACTCATTACGGTGTAAGTCTTATGTGTTTAGTTAAAGGTGTTCCGGTAGCTTTTTTTAGTGCTTTGGTTTTTAGCGAATGAAGTACGAATAAGTGAAAAGAAGGTTAATGTTGCGTATAGTCCGTTACTACCAGCACGGTAGTAACGGCGTCGTTTTTTTATAACAGTTAACTATTATATTAATTTATTCTTTTAATATTATATTATAGTACTAAAGGACCCACCACGAGTGGGAGCCTTCTTTCCTGCGGAGAAAGGGCCGCAAAAATAATAAACAGGTTAATAATAGTAAACAAGTGGTTTTAATGTAATCTGTAGCTAATTTACATTAAAACGCTATTATTTAACTAAGCTATTAAATAGTTTTTATTAGTTATAAAAAAAAGTTAACTATTTATATAGCTTTATTATATTAATTACTTAAACGCTATATTTTTTTTTTTTATAATATTGCTTTATAATATTAGTTTTATTATATAAAATATTATATTTATATAGCTTTATAACATATAATTATATAAAGTTAATTAATAAGCTTTAGTTTATTTATAGTTATTTAATGATTTGTGTTTTATATATTTGTGACAGCCGCGCTATCAGGTGGTCATTTTGGGTGGCCATACAGTCACATGACTGACAGGTGGCACAGCAGTACAGCTGTAGGCAGGTGTACACAAACGGAGGGTTAGGTCATAAGGCTGTATAGCAGGGCCGTTAGGTTAAATTTCCTCTTTTTCTTTTTAACTAGAATAATTCTACTACAATACAAGGTATAATTAATCATTACACCCATTTCTAGTGTTAAATCTATAATAATATTACGATATAATTAAATGTTTATTATTAACTAATTAACTTAAACTTTAAGCTAGGTTTTTTATTAAGCTATAATTTTTAATAATGTTTTTAACGCTTTTTTTTATATATAAAAAGCTAAAACGTTAAAAATAGCTTTTTTTTTTATAATAATACTTTTTAATTAAGCTTTAAACAATAGCCGTAAAAATGCTTTTATTATGTTTTTATTTTAAGCTATAAGCAAGTTATTAAAATTTAGCTATTAAGTTATTTAGTTTGCTAAAGCTATTTAGCTTGTTGTTATATAATAAATTAACCGCATTTAATTATGCTTTAAATTTATATACTAGTTAATTTTTTAAAATACTTTAATAAAAACTTTTTTTTTAATTTTTATAATATTAATGCTAGTTTTATTTATTTGTTTTAATTATATTTTATATTTTTTTATAGCTTTAAAAATTGCTAAATATTAATAATTATTTAAATATATAAAGTTATATATTAAAATAAAATAAATTTTATAATTATAATTAAAATTATTTAAATTTTATAAGTTTAATTTTTTAATTGTTTTTAATAGTTTAAAAATAACTATAATTAAAGCTATATTTTTAAACTTTATTATAATTATTAAATTTAAACACTTTAGTTATTAATAATAATAATAATAATAAATTTTTTTAAAGCTATAATAATATTTAAAAAAGCTATTAAAAAAAACTTTTATATTAATTGTTATAAAAAATATAATAATAATAAAAATGTTATAATAATAATAATAAAAAATAAAAAAAATAACTGCTTTATAAATAAAGCTTTTATTTATTTTTTATTTTTATAATTAACATTTTTATTTACGTATATATTTAACCGTAAGCTATAATTTAAATATATATAATATATTAAATAAAGTTTAGTTAATAAACTTAAAATAGTTATTTTTTTGCTATTTTTTTAGCTAAAGTTTAACAATTAAACATATTAGTTTTTTTTTTATATATTGTTAACAATTTTAATAAATAATAAAAAAAAGTTTAACTTAACGCATATATTAAAAGTTTAAAGCTACATTTGTTATATAAATAACTATATAAAATAATTTTAATAAAGTTATAAATAACATTTTTTTTATAATAAACTTAATATTTAAAGTTATTAAAAATTTATATTATATTTATATTATTTATATAAATAACTATATAATAATAATTATATATTTATAACCGACTTTATTATATAAAAATAACTAGGTATAAAAAAAAACAAACATTATGCATTTAACATTTTAATAAAAATTAAACTATAATATAAAGTTAATTAATAAAATTTTATAATAATTATATATAAAAATAATAATTATAATTATATAAATACTTTAATTAATATATATTTATATTAATTAATAATATAAAGCTACTTTAATAATATATAAAAATATATATATAATTAACGCTATTATATAGTTGCTATACATAAATATACATAATTATAGAAAGCATTAGCTATAGACCACACTAAGACTACCTGTCTACCGTTATTAACCTGTCCATTATTTTTGCGGCCCTTTCTTCGCAGGAGAGAGGGCTCCCACTCGTGGTGGGTCCTCTAGTATAACAAGTAAAGAAAAAATATTAAATAGTAGCTATCTTAAGGAAATAACCAACAATAAAACGACCACGCCAAATCTTTTAAAGACATTGCAGCAATCTGGGCGTTGCTATTAATGTTGTAGATGGAATGGAGGTGACCTAGCAAAAGCCGTAAAGGGCTGTTAGTATACACTGTAATCCGTACCTTCCCCTACACTTGGCCAAACCTTCTTACTACGAGCACCGCCGAGGGTAAAAACAAGGCCAAACCAAACCATTAATACAAGGAGAATCCCCAATCAACTGGTTTGAACTAAATTATCTTTATTCTATAATATTTCCAGCAGCTAGGAAACTGTAACCCCAACCCTTATCTCCGGCCCCTTTATAGGTAACACCGGCAGTATGCACGTAGAATTAATAGCCGTTTAACTGTTTAACCGTAGTTTTAATCTGCAACTTTAATTTTCGTTGACAACGACGTTATAATGAATCAAAAGATAAAGGGGGATTGGTTTGTACATTTTTTTTCTTCTTCGACCGGCGTTCGGGAGGGCATGGCTAGTCAAGTGCTTAAGCCGTACGTACGAGGGGATTTCTTGTCGACCCGACAGCGGAGATTCTCCTCATGAACGTGATTATTAGGTATTAAGATCTTGAATTATTCATCCACCGCGGGGGGAAACCGCGCAGATTCGAATCCTGCAGCCCTCACCAATTGTAGTATTAATGTTGTGGCTAGGATGGAGTATTTCACAGGGTAACTACCATGAGAGGTAATCAATCCACCGTCCCTCGGCCACAACGTGATCTACGCCCTGTTAACCATCCCAGTCATGTAGTGAACATTTCATAACGCTAACTACCGGTCGGTAATCTAGCGCGCTACCTTCAACTTCTCCCAGGCCATCTTGCCCATCATTTCGCTGAAGTAAGCCCCACATTTCTAAGACCCTTTCCATCTTTTTCTTTTCTTGCCCTTTTCGAGATGAACTTTTGAAGAGCCGTACAAACGTGCTGTTGGCCCGCGCGTACCGAGTGCCGGTCTCATCAGGCTCCCGCAAGCTAGATATCGAGCGTAAATGCACCGCTGCTATTGTAAGGGCAGTTTCGCCACTGAGATTTCGAGCGTTAACGTCCATGCCGCAAGCAATAAGGCGAGACGCAACCATTGGCAGCTGTGCCCGAACTGCGTAGTGTAATGCCGTGTTGCCGTCTCGATCTACTAGTTGCAGGTCTATCCCGCATCCTAAGAACGTCTCCAGCAAGCCATCCTCTCGCTGATCCAATTTCTCGGCAGTTACCATCTCGATAAGTACCATAATGCAAGTTTTCCCTTCAGAATTATATGCATTTAATTCGTTGATGGACGGCCTATTTGTGAAAGTGAGGCCGAAGTATAGCCGGCGGATATCGTTCGGTTCTAGGCGTCTCTCTCTCAAAAGAAGATGAAACTCATTTTCAGTACTCATATGACGATCCCCCCCGAATCCGTAAGCTGGCTCGTTAAGTCCTTTTCTGCGGAGAAGGGTAGTGAGATCGTTGAAAAACCATGCCCCAGACCCAATGTTTGGGATTGGCTTTAGCGTAGCCGATATTTCGTCGAATTCTAGATCAGACAGCAGTTCAAGGAAGCTGCGGAGACCACCTTCTACCTGACTGATGTGCCATGGAGTTGCAATATCTAAATTTGAGAGCACACCGAGGAAACAATCAAAGAATGTTCGACCGTTGCTATCTGGTAGCGTGAATACGTACCCTGCCTTCAATACCTCGGAACAAAATGAAGCCAGCGTTGTAGTAGCCGATTGTGGCGCCAAGTCGTACCATCGCTCGGCGATAATATGCATAAAAGTCTTCCCCTCGATATTTTTGATATTCAGTATCGTAGTAGAATCGGGATATTGATCAATGAACTGCAGAAGAAGAGCCAAAGCACACTCATCAGGTGCCCACTTGGCAGCCAGATGTAATACCGTTTGGTTCCAAATGTCTCTGCCGTCCCACGCTGTAAAGCATTGAGCGTCAAGTCCATCATTCATCAATTCCGGTCCGATAGTTTGCCCCTGAATAGCCATGAGAACCTTGCGGTGGATACAAGTCTTGCCGCGCGTTCTACTAGGTTCGCAGCATAACCTAATCATGTTTGTATTGTCGCCGTTCGTAGATATGCCTTGAAGAGCGGATAGAACAGGATCTTCGACGGAGATAAACGTATCAACCCTGGACTGGCGCGAGGCCCGAGATGAAAGGCGACTTAGAAGGCTCCTGATTTCGGCACATGCTCTTGAAGAACAAACGCTTCCCGAAATACTCCTGAGATTTTCTCGGACCCATGATAGGCGGACATGCTCGCGGGGTGTTGATCCCTCAACTTCGTACCGTTGATCCGAATCTACCGCCTTAGGAGACACCATGTATCTGAGGCGGTCGCTGCCATCGTCGAAAGTAGATGATAACGCGGCAGATCCGTCAGGTATAGTAACAACTTCAGGATAGGTACCACTGATATCCGGCATCAAAGGTGGTACATCTAAACGAGGGAACACGCGGTTGTAGCTTTCGGGGCCTTTGTTAGTCCCGGAAATATCTGATACTCGTGGGGATCTTTGTTTATTGATTCGACCATGTCGAACATGGCGGAAAAGCTCCACTCTTTCATGAGCTTCATCGCCGCTACTAGGTCGTAACTCGCGATAATTCATCTGAAAAAGCCGCTGCAACTCATTTTGTGTAGACCTAATTCTTGAACCCACGTTTGTGCTATTGGACGATTGTACATCTAGCCTATAGCCGACAATCGCATGTCTATTAGCATACTCTCCGATCTGAAGAGAGAATAACGGAATTCTATAGATTTTGTAAAGTACCTTTCGGGGCTCCCTTCCCATTTGGCGATAGCCGAGATCAAGTGACTGATCTGCTTGGTATTCAAGGTTGACTCGTCTGTATATAGATAAAGCCGGACGAGTCGGCGTTGCATAGCGGGCTGCTGCCATAGTTGCCGAGCTGTAGGAGGTCGACCCGGGCCTCTTTTTCTCTTATTTCCTTGACATGGCGCCCTAGATGAGGCGCCTGACGAGGATAATGATAAATCAGGTAGGCTAGAGCAAAAGAGAGCGCTACTGCTGGGGGCTTAATTTGCCATTTTTAGTAAAGTTTTAGCTCTAGAAACCTATTTTAGGAGCTTGTTTTAAAAGCTTTGCTTTATATATATATATATGTTTTTTTTTTTTTTTTTTAGCCTTTAAAAATAAGCTAAAATAAGTTATATAGCTATATATATTAAACTTTAAAACAAAAGTAAATTATAATTATAAATATTTTAATTAATTTTTTAAACTTTTAATTAGTTTATTAACTAATTAAATTTTTTAATTAGTTTTTTAAATTAAACTTTTAATTAGTTTTTTAAACTAAACTTTTAATTAAAATAATTACTTAACTAGTTTTTTAAACAAAAGTTTTTATTTTAGCTGCAAATTTTTATTTTAGCTATAAGTTTTTATTTTAGTTATAAATTTTTATTTTTTTATTTTAGCTATAAAATATTTTTTTTTTTTTTTTAGCTTTTATAAAATAACTAAAATAAATATATTTTAAAAAGCTTATAAAAAATAAAAAAATAAAATAAACTAAAATTAAATATTTTTTTTAAAGTTTATAAATAAAATAAAATAAATTTATTTTATTACTATTATATTAAACATAATAAAAAATAATATAAATATAATTATATATTAATTAAAAATAAAATAAATATTAATTTATTTTTTTAAAAATAATAAATAATTATTAATTTTAATAATATAACTTTTAAAATATAAATTATATTAAAAATAAAATATAATTTTAATTTAATAATATTATATAATTTTTTTAAAAAATATATAAATTAAAATTTTTTTTTATTTTATTATTTTATTTAAAGCAAAAAAACTAAACTTATTAAAATATTTAAAACTAAAATTAAAACTTACTAAAAAAAATTTATTAAAATTTTTTTTTTTTAACTTTAAAAAAAACTAAACTAATTTTAATATATATTTATTTAATTATTAATAATTAAAATATATATAATTAATATATATATAAATAAAATATAAATATTATTTTAATTTTATATATAAAAAATAACTTTATAAAAAATAATAAAACTTTTAAAATATTAAATAGTTTAAAATTTTTAAAAATAATTATTTATAAATAAATATTTAAAAATAAGCTTAATTTTTATTATTAATTAATAATAAATATTTTTTAAAAATTAATTATTTAATTAAATAAAATTAGCACTAAAAATTTAGTTTTTATTATTTTTTTATTAGTTTATTTAATTAAATAATTAATTAATTAAATAGTTAATTAAATATATTATTAATTATAAATTTTAATTTATTTAATAAACTTATAAACTAATAAACTAAACTATATAATTAATATTATTTTTTTTTTATGTTATATATTATATTAGCTAAAATTAATTATTTATTTTTTTAATTTATAATTTGTTTATTAATAGCTAAATTATTAAAAAGTTAAAAAAAATATAAATATATTATTTATTAATTTTAAAAAATATTTAAGTTTATATTTTATTATATATAGTTATTAAATATTTAAATATTTATAATTATTATATATTTATTATTATTAATAAAAAAAAATTTTAAAGTTATATTTATTTATAATAAAATATTTTATTAGTTTTAAATTTTTAAATATAATTAATTATATAAATAAATAAATAGTATTAAAAAAATAATTTTAATATATTTTAATAAATATATTATATTAATTATTATTTTTAAATATTTTTTTTATAAAATTTGCAATATTTATATTTAAAATATATATTTTAGTTTAATTTAATAACTTTTTTTATTTTAAATTATATTATATAATTTTATTATTTAATAAATAGTATATAAAAACTATTTTATATTATATTTTATATAAATAATATAAAAAATAATTAATATTAACTAAAGTTTAATATAAGCTAATATTTATATTTATAATTAAAATATAAATAAATTAATATAAATAATAAATAAAAATAATAATTTAATATAAATAAAATAGTTTTTAATAATTAATTATATAATTATTAACTATTATTTATAATTTTAATTATTATTTTTAATAATAGTTTTTTATTTTTTAATTTAATTTTAATTTATTATAATAAAAACTTTATATTTAAAATAAATAAAAAACTTTTATTATTATATAAAATTTTTTTAAAATTATTTATATAAATGTTTATTAAATTTATATAATTTTTTAATAATTTATATAAATATTTAGCAGTTTATAATATATTTTATATTTTTAAAATTAATAAATTATTTTAATTATTATTTTTAATAATAGTATTATTTTTTATTTATTAATTGCTTTTTTAATATTATTTTAATTTGTTATTTTTAAAGCTAAATTTTAACTTTTTAATACTGTTTTTTATTTATTAACTACTTTTTTAATATTATTTTAATATATTATTTTTAAAGTTAAATTTTAACTTTTTAATACTATTTTTTATTTGCTAACTATTTTATTTTGCTATAAAAATTTAATAGCTTAGTAAAGTTTTAATATGTTATTTTTAAAGCTAAATTTTAGTTTTTATTAAGCTATTAAATTTTTGCAGCAAAATAAAACAATTAGCAAACAAAAAACAATATTAAAAAGCTAAAATTTAGCTTTAAAAACAATATATTAAAACGCTATTAAAAAAATTAATTGTTAGCTATTATAAAACAAAACTATAATTTTATATTATAATATTATTAAAAAATAAAATTATTTAATTAAATAATTTTAATTAATTTAAACTTTAGTTATTATATAGTTTAAAACTATAATATTTAAGCTTAAATATTAATTTAATAGCTTAAAATTTATTTTATATTTATTTAATTTTATGTTTTAATATTTTTGCTATTAAAACTATATTAAGTAGCAAGTTTAATAACTAAGCTTTTAAAATATATATATATTATTTTGCTGTTTTATTATAGTTTATAGTTTTATTATTTGCTTAAGTAAAATTTTATTTTTAATATTTTTGTTTAAACTTTTAGCTTAAAAAGCTAATATTATAAATTTTTTTATTTATTTTTAAAAATTAAAAAAATATAAAAAATTAAAGCAAATTAAAGCTTTTTTTTAATAAATTATAATAATAAAACTATTTTATTATTTATAAAACTTTATTATATAGTTTTGTTTTTTATAAAAGTTTTATTTTATATATATTTAAATTTTATTATATATAAAATATTATTAAAATATTTAAAGCTTAAATAATATAATTATTAATTAAAATATAAAATTAAAACTTATTTATATTTATTTATAATATATAAAAAATATTATTATATTTTAGTATAAATTTTAATTTAAAAATATTTAACTATTATTTAATAAATAATAATATTATAATACTATTTAATTAAATAGCTATAAATATTAATTATTTAAATTAATTGTTTTTTTTATACTAAGTTAAATTATTATTATAGTAAAATTATTAATAAAATAAAACTAACTTATTTTATAATAGTTTAAACTTAACTTATATTTTTTATTAATATATAAATAATTTAATAAATTAAAAAACAATATTATTATAAATATTTAACTATTATAAACTAGTTATTTATAGTAACTTTTTTAGTATTTTTAGTTTTAAATTTTAAAAAACTAAAAAATTAATAAGCTATTAAAAATTAAAATTAAAAAAAACTTTTTATTTTTTAAAAATTTTTATTTTTTATAAGCTTTTTTTTAAATATATATATTATTTTAGTTAAACTTTTATTTAATAATATAATAATATTTTATTAACATTAAAGCTTTTATTTATTTTATATTTTTTATATTTTTTATAATATTAAATTAAAGTTAAGTTTAATAATAATAGTTAAACTTTAAGTTTATTGCTACTTAAAGTAGTATATAAAAAAAAAACTATATTATAAAAAGCTTTAATAGCATATTTATAAGCTATATATAATAAAAACTACTTAAACTAAGCTTTTTTTAAATTTTTTAAAAAAAATAATAAGTATTAATTGTTTTATTATAATGCTTTATATATAAAAAATAAATAGTTAAAAAAGTTTTTTTTATATTTTATATATTAAATAATATGCTAATTTATGCTAGCTATTAGCAGCTTATATTTTTATATTAGCGGCTTATTTATAGTAGTATTATGCTTAATAAAGCAATTAGTAAAACAATAAAGTAGCTAAATATAATAAATCGGTTATTAGTAGCTATATATACTACTAAGCAGTTATATTAATTATTTGCTAATAACTATATATAGCTATTAGTATATAATTATAAATAATTAATTATATAAAAAAAATTAAGCTATATATAGCTTATATATAGCTTGCTTTTTTTTTTGTATAAAAAGGTTGTTGTTTATTTTTTTGTTTGTTTACTAAAACTTGGTTTAGTTATTTAGTTATAGTTTATTTATTTGCTTAAATAAAAAATTAAAATTAAGTTTAATAAAGTTTTTTTTTTTTATTAATTTTATTAAGCTTATTTTTTTAGCTATAATTTTATTAAATAATACTTTTTATTTTTTAATTATTTTATTTATATGTTATTAATTTTTAACTAATATTTAGCTTTAAAAAAAATTTATTTTTTATTTAAAATAATATTTTTAAACTATTTAACTTATTAAAAAAACTTTATAAAAGCTTAATATTTAACTATATAAAACTTTTATTTTTTAAAATATTTTATTTTAAAAAACTTAAAAAATATTATGTTAAAAATATTTTTTATAAATTATAACTTAAACTTAAAAGCTAAATTTTAAATTTAAACTATTATTGCTTTATTTATTATTATTAAAATAATTTTTATTAGTTTTTTTTTTTTT
>JAJKKK010000126.1:0-51998 GCA_022432375.1 Nemania sp. FL0031 | reverse complement strand
AAACACTTAGTTATATTTAAAAAAAAAATTAATTATAAATAAAATTTATATATAATAAAATTTTAGTAAATTATTATAGCTTTTAAAAAAACTATATTTTAATTATAATATTGTTTAATTTAATAGCTAAATTAATTAATTAAAGCTTTTTATTAATTTTTTTATTTATAAACTAAATATTATAATATAGCAAATAAAATTTTTTAAAAACTTTATTTTTAAGCTTAGTTTTAAATATTTTAATAATTTTTTTTTTAATAAACTAAATATTAAAATATTTTTAGTTTGCTATATAAAATAAAAAACTGTTTTAATTTATATAAAAAAGTATAACTTTATTTTAAGTTTTTTTATTTTTAAAAAGTTTTATATTAATATTATTTTTTTTAATAGTTAAACTTTAAGTTTATTGCTACTTAAAATAATATATAAAAAAAAAACTATATTATAAAAAGCTTTAATAGCATATTTATAAGCTATATATAATAAAAACTATTTAAACTAAAGCTTTTTTTAAGTTTTTTAAAAAAAATAATAAAGTTTAATTGCTTTATTATAATGTTTTATATATAAAAAACAAATAGTTAAAAAGTTTTTTTTTTATATTTTATATATTAAATAATATACTAATTTATACTAGCTGTTAATAGCTTATATTTTTATATTAATAGCTTATTTTCTATAGTATTATAGCTTAGTAAAATAATTAGCAAAACAACAAAATAGCCAAATTATAATAAGTTAATTATTAATAGCTATATATATTGTTAAACAATTATACTAATTGCTTGCTAGTAGCTATATATAGCTATTTAATATAAATAATTAAAAATCGGTTATATAAAAAAAATTAAGCTATATATAGCTTATATAGCTTACTTTTTTTTTTATATAAAAAAAATTATTGCTTATTTTTTGTTTGCATATTAAGCTTAAGCTTAGCTATTTTAGTTGCAGTTTATTTACTTGTTTAAATAAAATATTTATATTATTTTTTTTTAAAAAAAAAAACTTTAAATAATATAGCTTTTTTTAAATTTAGAAAACTTAGTATTTTTTAAGTTTTATATAATTTTTTTAACTTTTTTTAATATTAGTTTAGTTTTTTAAAGTTTATATATAAATTTAAGTTAAATTTTTATAAAAAAATTTTTGTTTAACTTTTTAAAAACTTTAGCTAATAAGCTATTTTTTGTTAGTTAATTTTTATATAATTTTAAATAATTTTAGTTTTTAAACTATAAACTTTTGTTTTAATTATTTTTAATATATAATAATTTTTTTAATATATAATTAATAAATTTAAAATTTTTATTTAAAGTTTTTAGTTTTAATATAATATTAAAAATTTTATTGCTTTTTAGCTTATAATTAAATAAAATATAACTTTTTTTTAATTTATTTGTTTAATATTTTTTTTAAACTAAATTTTTTTAGTTATATATATTTAAAAGTATAGTTTTATTTAAAAAAATATTATTTTAAAAATTAATTTTTTTTGCTTTATTTTTATATATAATATTTATATAAAATTTAATATTTTTATATTTAAAAAGTTTAAAATTAATAGTTTTTTTTTTGTTTAGCTTTAGTAAATTTTTTAGCTTTTATATTTTAAAGTATATTTTAAACTATTATTTTTATAATATTTATAACTTAAATATTAGTTAAATTTATAATAATTTTTTTATTATTATTTAAACTAAAATTTTTAATTTTAATAAACTTATTTAAATTAATATTTTTTTTAAATAAATTTTTATTTTTATTTAGCAATAAAAAAGCAAATATAATATAACTTTTATTTAAAAGTTAATTTTTATTTATATAATAATTTAATAATATATATTTAAATATATAAAAATTTTATTAATTAATATTAAATTTATTATTAAACTTAATTTTAAATAATAAAAGCTTAATTTATTTAAGCAAATAAATAAACTATAACTAAATAGTTAAGTTAAAGTTTAGCAAACAAACAAAAAAGTAAACAATAACTTTTTTATATAAAAGCAAAAAAGCAAGCTATATATAAGCTATATATAGCTAAGCTTTTTGCTTATATAACCGATTTTTTATAACTATATATTAGTAGCTATATATAGCTATTAATAGCTATTAATATAGCTTTTAATAGTATATATAGCTATTAATAATTAAATTATTATATATTAGCTATTTTATTACTTTGCTAATTGTTTTATTAAGTATAATATAACTATAAACAAGCTGCTAATGTAAAAATATAGGCTGCTAACAGCTAGCAAAATATTAATATGTTAGTTAACTTATAAAGCGTAAAAAAGCATTTTTAACTATTTGTTTTTTATATAAAGCGCTATAATAAAGCAATTAGTACTTATTACTTTTTTTAAAAACTTAAAAAAAGTTTAAGTTTAAATAGTTTTTATTATATATAGCTTATAAATATGCTATAAAGCTTTTTATAATATAATTTTTTTTTTATATATTATTTTAAATAGTAATAAACTTAAAGTTTAACTATTAAATAATAAAAGCTTAAAGTTATTATTTGTTTTATTTTTAAATAAACAAATAGCTTTTAGTTTTTTAATAAATTAATAATATTAGCAAAATTAATTTTAAAATTTTTATTTTAATTAAATATAAATATAATAATTTAAATAATATTAAATTTTATATTATATTTAAAATAATTATTTTAATAATATAAATTTATTTATATTTTAATAATAAAGTTTATTTTTAATAAAAATAAAAAAGTTATAATTTTAATTAATATAATATAAAAAGCTAAATTAATTAATTTTTTTTACTAATTAAAGTTTAATTTTAATTATTTTAATATAAAAAATATAATTATTTTAATTAAAAAATTTTTTTTAAGCTAAATTAATATTTTATATTATTAAATAATATTTTATAGTATAAAAATTTATTAAAATATTTAATTAAACGTTTATATTAATAATTGTAATAATTTTTTTTATTTTTAAAATTTAGTTTAAAAATAACTATAAGTTTAAAATATAATTAAATATAGTTTTTTTATTTGTTTTATAATAGCTAGCAAAATAAATATAACATATAATAGTTTTTTGTTTTTAATAGCTTAATTTTTTATTATATTTTAATATATTATAATAATAAATATAATAAAATTTATAATTTTAGCTTTATAGTTTTTTAAAATAAACTTTTAAAATAATATTAATTTAGTTTTTATAATTTTTAATATTTTTAATATAAATTTTATAAAAAATTTATTAAATAAGCTTAAAAGTAGCTAAAAAAATAATAGCAATATTAAAAGTTTTTTTTTTAAAGTTTTATAAAATATAAAATATTATTAAATAATATTTAAATTATTTTTAAGCTTTTATTTTTAAAGTTTAAAAATATTTTGTTAATTTATAATATTAAAATTTTTATAAATTTAAAAACTTTTATAATTATTTTTTTAGCAATTATATTTATTTTTTTATAAAATATATTATTTATTTTTTTTATTTAAATTTTTTTATTTATAATATATAATTTAAAAATAATAAAAATAAATATTATAATAATATTATTAAGCTAATTAATATTTTTTATAATTTTTTTTATTATTATTAAAAATATATTTTATTTAATAAAAATATAAATAATATTATTAAAATTATATTTTATAATTTTTTTTAAATTTAATAGCTTTTAATAGCTTTTTAAAATATAATTTATAATAAAAATATAGCTATAAAAATTATTTTTATTAAATATATAACTAATAATTTACTTTTTTTAATTTTATTTATTTAAATTTTTTATTTAAAGTTAAATAAATAGTTATTTTTTATAAAATTATTTTTTTTTTTTTATAATAAAATTAATTTTATTAGCTAATATAATTTTAATTATATTAGTTTATACTATTAATTAAAAAGTAAATATTTTGTTTATTATTTTTATTATATAAATATTATATTAATTTAGTTTTTAAGTTTTTTTTTTAAATATTATAACTTTATTTTTTTAATTTTTATAAAGTTTTATAATTTTAAAGTTTTTTAATATTATTTTTTTTTTTTTTAGCTTATAATATATTTTATATTAAAAATTAAAATTATTAACAAAATAATAATTATAAATTTATTTTAAAGCTATAAAAATAAACTTTTTATTATTTTTTTTTTGCTTAAAAAATAATATTTATAAAAATTTTAAAATATTAAAAAGTTAATTTTAATTATTTGTTATTTAAATATTATTAATAATTATTAAAATATAAAATTTATTTTTTATTTATTTTTATTATAATAAAATATTTATTTAAAAAATAACTGTTTTTTTTATAAATATAATATTAAATATTTAATATATTTTTTTTATATTTTTAGTTTTTTTTTATAATTTTAGTTAAATTTATATTTATTTTATAATTTATATTTATTTTATAATATTAAATATATGTTTATTATAAAGTTAAACTATTAAAAAAACTATTAATTTAAATATATAAAATATATATAAAAATATATTTAATATATTTAAAAAAAATTTTAATAGTACTATTTTAATAAAATAATAAATAATAAAAACTAAAGTTTATTTTTTTTTTTTTTTTTTAATAGTTATATTAGCTTATTATAATTTAATTTTAAATTTTTTAATTTTTTAAATAATTTGTTTTAAATTATTATTTGTAATAAAAAATAATAGTTATTTTTAAAAAATAGCTATAAATTTTTTATTTTTAATATTAATTTAATAAAGTTAAATATTAACAAATAGTTTTATAAACTTAATTTATTTATTTTAAATATTATATAAAAAAAACAATTAATTATATATATATATTTTTTTTTTTTTAGCTTATATATTTTTTGCTTTAAAATTTTTAATACTATATATTTTAATTTTTATTTTAAATATAGTTTATAAGTTTAAATATTTATAAATATTAATATATTTTTATTTATATAAAATATTATAAAATATTAAATAAAAAATAAAAATTTAATATAAAATATTATTAAAAATATTTTTTAATAGCTTTATAATAAATATATTTTTATTAAATATTTTTTTAAAGCTTTAATATTATTAATAATTATTTTATGTTTTATTATATATAGCTTTAAATTAAAAATATTTTTTATTTTTAAGTTGTTTTTATATTTTTTTAAAAAAGCTTAAAAAAAATACTAAAGTTTAAAATTATTATAATTAAACTAAGCTATTAATATAGCTTTTATAATATTTTAATTATATATTTTTTAAATAATTATATAAATAATTTTTATAATTTGCTTTATTTAAATATAAATAAATAATTAGCTAATTAAAAAGTTTAAAAATATTTTTTAGTTAATAAATAATAGTTTAAAGCTTTTAAATTAATTATTAATTTTAATATTATTAAATAAAAAATAAAAAATATTATTTAAATTAAAAAAATTTAAAATAATAATAAAATTAAAGTTTAATAATTTTAAAAATATAATATTATAAAATATTTTAAAAACTTTTTTTTTTTTTTTTTATTAAAAATAGTTAAAATATTAGCTATAATAATAAAAATAGTTAAAATATTAGCTATAATAATAAAAATAGTTATTATATTAACTATAATAATATTATTTTTAGTTAAATTAAACTATAATAAAAATTTTAAGTTTATATTTAAAAATTTAAAGCTTATAATAAAATAGTTTTTATAAAATATTTAAAACTTAAAAATAAAATTAAAAAATTTATTAATTTTAAAAAAAAAAAAACAAAAAAAAACAAATAGTAAATATTATTTAATATATTTATATAAAAATATTAATAGCTAATAATTTAGTTTTTTTTTTATTTGTTTTTTTTTTATATTTTTTATTTTAAAAAGTATTTTATATTTTTATTATAGTTATTTTTTAGCTTTTTAACTTTTTAATTTTTTTTTTTTTAAATAATATAAAAAAAACTAATAATAAATTTATATATATAATAAGCTTATATTTATTTTAATATTTAACTTATTTTTTATTATAAAAATTATTTAATTTTAAAATTAAGTTTTAAAGTTTAAAAATATTAATGTTAATTTTATTTTTTTTTAAAACTTTTTAATATTTTTAATAAATAATTATTAATTTAATAATATTATAAAAATTTATATTAATATTTTATTATATAATTTTAAATAAGCTATTAAAGCTTTAATTTTAAAATAATATAATTTAATTTTAATTTAAAAAACTAAATATTAAATATTAACTAGCTTTTATAAATATTATTTTAAAATTATTATTTTAATAAAAAACTTATTAATTTAATATTTAAAATAATTTAAAATATAATTATAAAGTTTATATTAATTTAAACTTTATATTATTATATATTATAAATTATTATTAAATAAAAAAATAAAACTAAAAATAATTTTAAAGTTTATATTTTATTAATATTTTTATATTTTTATAAAAATTTTATAAAACTTTATAAATTTTTATAAAACTTTTTTTATATTTTTATTTTTTTTATTATTATTTTTTTTTTAAAAATACTAGTTTTAATATTTATTTATAGCTTTTTTATAATAATATTTTTAATTTTATAAAAAAACATTTAATTTAATATTTTTTTTTATAATAATTTTATTTTTATAGTTTTATATTATTATAATTAATTATAAAAATTATAATTAATTTTTATAGTTTAATTAATTAAAATATTTTTAGTTTTAAATTAATTTTATTAAAAAAATTTATTTAAATAATTATTTTAAAAAACATTTAATAATATAGTAAAAGTTTTATTAAAAATACTAATAAAATAATTTAAAATATTAGTTTTAAATATACTTTAAAAGTTTAGCTTAAACTATTTTTTTTTTTTTTTTTTTTTTTTTTTTTTTTAGTTTACTTAAACAAGTAAATAAACTATAACTAAATAGTTAAGCCAAGTTTTAGCAAGCAAACAAAAAAGTAAACAATAACCTTTTTGTATAAAAAAAAAAGCAAGCTATATATAAGCTATATATAGTTTAATTTTTTTTATATAATTAATTATTTATAACTATATATTAGTAGCTATATATAGCTGCTAGCAAGCAATTAATATAGCTGCTTAGTAGTATATATAGCTGCTAATAACCAATTTATTATATTTAGCTACTTTATTGCTTTACTAATTGCTTTGCCGGGCGTAATACTACTACAAATAGGCCGCTAACGCAAAAATATAGGCTACTGATAGCTAGCATAAATTGGCACGTTATTTAATATACAGAGCATAAAAAAAACCTTTTTAACTACTTGTTTTTTATATATAAAGCGCTGCAATAAAGCAATTAACATTTACTACCTTTTTTAAAAAACCTAAAAAAAGCCTAGTTTAAGTAGTTTTTATTATATATAGCTTGTAAATATACTGCTAGGGCTTTTTATAATATAGTTTTTTTTTTATGTACTGTTTTAAACAATAATAAACCTGAAGTTTAACTATTAAACTATTTTTTTAGCTATTTAAAAATTTTATATATAAAAAAAATTAAAAAAACAAAAAAAAAAAAGTATATATTATTTATAAATACTAAATTTTTAGCTAAAATTAAGGCTAGGGGCTAAGCTATTTATATAAGAAATCAACGAATTTTTCAGCTAGATCCTCCTTATGTAATCAACCTGACCCCCTGGTCAGATCACCCGCCCTGTCTCAATATATGACCTGCTAGGAAACTATGAATAGGTACTCACTCGGCTTCTGCAATAACACCTCCCAGGGGCGGTCCCAAGGCAGCGGCAAGGCCCGCGAACGAGTTCATCAGGCCGACGTACTTGCCACGGTCACGGAGCGACACCAAGTCGCAACAGACTATGTCAAGAAGGACGTAAAGACCACCGGCACCTATCCCCTGAACAGTCCGGCCTGAAATTAACGTGGCTGGATTACGGGCACCGGCGGCAATGCCGCTACCCACTGTAAATAGCACGGTCGAGCCGATGAGCGGCAGCCGACGACCGAAAACATCGGCAATCTGACCAAAGGGAGGCTGCAAGACCGAGGATGCAACAACAAAAGAGTTGGCTATCCAGACATATTGTGTGGCTCCTCCTATCGCAGCGGTAATTGTAGGTAGTGCCGTTGTGATAATCACGACATCTAAAGCGCATACAAATGAGAGGATGCATAGGGCCGTAAAAGTTCCCCAAAATCGCAGAGGGCGCGATTGTTTTTGCGGCAGACTACTAGTTGGCTGGTCCACAGCCTCATGCGGTAGAGCTACATGGCTGGTCGGCGTAGATGTGTCGCCTGGTACTGGGTCCATAGTCGAGGGTATAGCCATTTGAAGATAGGGAGACTGTAGTTATTCGAGGAATCGTGCAAGGGGGAAAGTTGGTTAGTGAGATGAGACAAAGCGCGGCAGGATGATTAGTGTGTAATGAGTACTTAAAGTGTATTTGTGACAAGGACAGAACTTCTAAGGGCCCGCGCGACAAGTATAAAATCAAACTTACCTCTGTAGGTAGAAAGCGATCCCTACTTAGGTAGTTTTTAGCAGCCCCCACGGGTCTCAGAAGGTCTGGTTACACAATAGGCACCTACAAATCATTAGGTGGTATTGCTTTATTTATTATTAAGCATTAAGTATTCAGGCGTCTGTTTCGAACCAAGTAATCAACATCACACGTAACCAAGCGCAAATCCAGGTACATGTACTTCGTGAGCTATTATAGGGTAAGCCACAACCGTGTCCGTGGAAACTGTCCACTAGGTACATACATATAGGAGGGTAGGGTGAATATCACTGTAGCGTAACACCGCATGAAAATGCATGTAAGATTGGCATTAACAACCTACTCGCCTAAGTACAGTACATAGCGGATAACCGTGACGATCTATTGGGATTGGGACCCCGAACGTGCAGTAAACACGACCATCGTATTCTTCCGTGGAAGCATGCTAGATCTCCACGTAAACCAACGGGAGGCCCCCGGATCAACAAGCTCGCAATCAAATTCCATAATGATTTGGGCCATTATCACTTTCATGATGGCGGTAGCGTAATAACGCCCCGGGCAAGCCATTCGACCAGTACCCCACACGTGCCAAGAGTCATCTACGTCGACAAGTTTGGATGGGAGGCTCTGAGAAATATGAGAACCCTGCTCCATGCCCGTACCTTTTAGACTCTGCGAACTAGCGAATCGGAACCCGCTGAACGTAAGGGGCTCCGGGAAATGCGCCGGGTTTTGCATAATGGCTCTTACAGGAGTGCAGGCCCAATCGCCAACTCCTAGCTTTGTGCCATCAGAAAACGCAAAAGGTTGTAGAGCAAACCGCCGTGTGCTCACTATGATATCAAATATTAGAAAAACGCACATATAGTTCATAAGGCTCAGATGTTACTTACTAGATTCTACAGGTGTCAGTCTTGCGGATTCCTTAATGAAGCTATCGAGGAGAGGTAAACCGTTTCCAGTGCGCTCAAACTCAGTATACCCCTGATTTGCTTCATCCCGTAGAGGCTTAACGTATTCAGGATGAATACAAAGATCATGAATTGCAAACGTGATAGTCTATATATGATGAGCGATTGTTGGTAGTGACAGTGAAATATATTATAAACGTATGACTAACCGTAGATAATGCATGGACTGAGCCAAACCATATAGCCATAAGCTCATGAACCACGCGTCTCGGGGTCCAGGGTTTTTGCCGAGGAGCAGTCTCCATGATCCATTGAATGCAGTCAGCCTTAGGTGGGTTAGCTTGGATCTCTCTCTTTGAATATGAACGGGCCCTATACATGCTCGGGGACTGTATGGCCTAGAATAGCGAGGTCCCTATCCTGGCAACGTTGTTCTGCGATGGGAAGCAATGTAGAGTATATAGTTTCATGTGAGGTGTTATAGCGAGCAATTACTCGACCTAGGTAGCTGTAGACATTGTCAGCTGGGAGCTGTTTTACGGGGGCCTTGCCTCAACGTACGGTGCAATGGCTTTTGGCAACAATCGCACAATTTCAGCGCACATGAGAGTCTCTTCGATATACGACAAGGCTGATATAAGAAACTGATCGTTCTTGGCTTCTCATAGTTAGGTAATCGATTCATCGATTGGACAGTGTCTAGACCGCTTCAAGAACATGGAGCGGTATCTCTTACCTAGGTCTTTCCCAAAGAACGAGACTGCGTTGGACAGGACCACAAGCTTTACAATTACGGGATACACAGGTGAATGTCTTCTGCCTAGAGAATCTCAGACGGTTGGTCCAGTTTATCAACGGCATATCAGAATACATACCATTGACAATAATATGTTCGGCATGGAGCTCCTCAAACCTAGACTTAATGATAGTGTTAAGGTCCGGTAGAATCTGAGGGAGATTCTTCGTCAGGAGGGTACGGAGGGCACGTACAAACCCAACGCCCTCTGTTCCTCGTCGGTCAAACCAGTTGAAGCCATGCATGGTGGTGGTGGTGGTGGTGGTGGTGGAATATTTAACGCTGGGGGAGGGCTTAAGGCCCTCATGCCTTTCTAAAAGCTTACAGCGTATAAAGCTATCTAACCACCTGTTTATTTGTTTGTTTAACTAGTATACAAAAAGTTATAATATAATATTTTATATTTTAAACTATAATAGTATGCATAATAGTTAAACTATATTTGTTAGCTTTGTTTTTTAGGCTTATATTTAACGTTATATATTTAAAATTGGTTTTTTTATAAAAAAATAAACTAAAATTTAAAAAATAAAAAAATAAAAATAAAAAATAATAATTTTAATAATAGTATAATCTATAGTAGTTTAAACTTTATTAAATAACGTTAATTAGCTATATAGCTATTAATTTAAATTATAATAATATAATATTATAAAAAAAAAAAAAAAAAAAAAAAAAAAAAGTAGCATAAAAATTATTATATAGTTATTATTAATATATAAAAAAAATAAATAGCTATTTATGTTTTTTAAAAAAAAGCTAAAAAATATTAAAAAAAAAAAAATTATTAAATTGTTAATTAATTTACTAAAATATTAGCTATTTTAATAATTATTTTAAATATTTTAAATAAAATAAACAAACTTTTTAAAAAATATAAAACTTTTTACTAAAATTTTTAAAAAGCAATAAAAATAAACAAAAGCTTAAACTTTTTATATTTTTTAAACTATTATTATTAAAAAGCTAAGTTTTATTTTTTTTTAACTATAGCTAAAAAAAAAAATATTATTATTATTTATTTTTTATTTAAATAGCTAAAATTAAGCTTATTAATATTAAATTTAGCTTAATTATTTAAAAAAATAATAGCTATAAAAATTAAAGCTTTATTTTTTTTTTAGCTTAATATAAAATTATATTTTTAAAAGTAATTAAACTATTTAATAAATTATTTTGCTAAATAAATAAATTTTTTTTATTATTAGCTTTTTATTTAGTTTGTTTAAACTAATTGTTTAAAACAAATTTTTTTATAAAATTTAATTGTTTTTAAAAATTTATAAAAGTTAAAAAAGCTAACTATTAATTTTTATTAATAATTAAATAATATATTATTTAATAAGTTTAATTTAAGCTAATAGTTTTTATATTTTTTTATTTTTTAATAATAAACTATATAATTTAAAGTTTTAATTTTATTATATATATAGTTATATATATTATTATAGTTAAATTTTTTATAATATTAATTAAAATTATTATAGTTTAATTTAGTAGCTAATATTTTATAAATTTTTTTTTAAATAATATTTTAAAGTTTAATTAAACATTTTAGTTATATTTTTAATTTTATTTTAGTATATATAAACAATATTTTTTTTTTTTATTAATTTAAAAATTTTTTTTTTAAAAAAAATTTTAAAAACTATTTTATGCTAGCTAATATAATTAATATATTTTTTATAAATAAAAAACTTATATTTTTATTTGCTAGCTTATTAATTATTTTATTGCTTTTTATATTTTTATAGCTTAAAAACTAATAAATATATATTTTTATAATATTTATAATGCTTTAAAACTTAAAAAATATATTTTATAAGCTATTAATAAAATTATTTTATAAGCTTTATATTATAAAAATATTATTTATATATATATATATTAGCTATTTTTAAAATAATTATATTATATATTTTAAGCTATATTTAGCGCTTTTAGTTTTATTATTAAAAACTTTAACTATTTTTAAACATTTTTTATTTTTAGCTATTAATTATTTTAATTTATAAATAGTATATTTAAATTTAATTATTTTAAGTTTTAATTTAAAATTATTTATAAAAATTACTATATAAATATTAAAAATTATTTAAAACTATTTTTTAAAAGCTTTAATAGCTTTTATTTTAAATATAATTATTATAAAATTTATAAATTTTTATATATAATATAATATTAATAATTTTAATTGTAAAAATTTTAATAATAAAGCTATAATAATTTATAGTTTAGTTTTAGCTTTTTAAAAGCTTTTTATACTTTTTTTTTTAATAATAAATATAAAAATAGTTTTATTAATTAATAAATAATAATTATTAACTGTTTAAATTTTAAATGCTATATATATTTTATAAACTTTTAAAATTATTTTAATAATAAATAGTTTAAAATTTTAATAAAAAGTTTTACTAAAAATAGTTTTTTATATTAATAATATAGTTTTTATAGCTATTTTTAGCATTTTTTTAATATTTTTAAAATATTTTTATATATAAATGCTAAATTTATAGCTTTATAATTAAGCTTTATTAATTAAAAGTTTTATTAAACTAAAATATTATATTTTAGTTTTATATATAACTATTAAAATTATATATATAATTATTGCTTTATATAAAAATATAATAAAAAAGCTATATATTATATTTATAAAGCTTTTTATATATTTTATAATATTAAAAACTATTATTATATAAATTTTAATATATTATTAAAAATTAAATTATTAATTAAATTAAATATTTAGCTATTTAAAAGTTAGCATTTTTATTTGTTTAATTTTAAAGTTATATTTAAATAAACAAATATAAAAAGCTTTTTTTTTATTTTATATTTAAAAAAAATATATTAGTTTAGTTTTTTTTAGTTTAAAGCTTATTTTATTATTTTATTTTTATTTTATAATTTTAATATTATTTTATTTAATTAAAATAGCTATATTTAAAAAGCTATAATTTATATATAATATTTTAATATTATTAGTATAATTAAACTATTGTTTTATATTTATTAAAAATAGTTTTATTATATATAAAAAAAAAAAAACAAAAAATACTAAAAATTTTTATAATAAGCTATATTTAAAATTAAATATTTTTATAATATAATTTTTTAGTTTAATTTTTATTATTTTGCTGTTAAAAAATAAACATATAAAATTAATTATTATTAAAAGCTATTTTTGTTATTTTATATATAATAAAAGCTAGCAAGCTAATATTATATTAAAAACGTTTTATATATTTATTATTATTAAAATAGCAATTATATTACTTTTTAATATTTGTTTAATATTATAAATTATATATATAAATAAATTAACTACTAACTTTTATAAAAAAATTTTAGCTTATTATAAGCTAAAAACTTTATAAATTAATAAAATTTTTGCTAGCTTTTTAGCAAAAAGCTTTTTAAAGCTTTTATTTAAGCAAAAAAAAAAAAAATATTAATTGTTATAACTTTATATTTATAAAGTTTTTTTTGTTTAGTTTTTTTAATATAATTATTTTTATAGTTTTATAAACTAAAAAAAAATAATTAAAGCTTAAATAGCTTTTAAATAATTAGTAAACTTTATTTTTAATATATTTTTAAGCTAGTTTAATTAGTTTAATAAAATAAACGTTTATTTTTAAAACAGTATTTTTTAGTTTAATTATAGCTATTTTTAATTTTTTTATTAAAATATATATATTTTAAAGTAAATATTATTATAATATTATATAAGCTTTTAAAAAATTATAGTTTAAATTATTTAAAAATAAAAATTTTTTAAATAAAGCAATATAAAAAACTTATACTTTATTTTTTATATTTTTAACTATTTAGCTTTTTATATTTAGTAAAAAAAACTTTAAATTAAATTATAGCTTATATTAAAATATTATATAATATAATTTTATATTTAATTTAATATTATTTATAAGCTTTTACTAATATAGTTTTTTTGTTTAACAAATTATTATTTTAAATATATAAGCTTTAATTTTATAAAATAATTTATAAGTTTATTATATAAATTTATATATTGCTAATATTATTATATAATTTTTATTTTATTAAAGTATATTATATTTTATTTTTTTTTTTTTTTTTTTATTATTACTAGTATTTTATTTAATAAGTTTGCAATTTTTTAAACAAAATTATTAAACTTTTTTATAGTAAAATTTATATTAAGTATAAATAAAATTAAATTATTTATTATTATTATATTTTTAAAAAAAAGCTTTTTTAAAAAAAAAACTATTAGTTAAAATTAGTTAAAAAAAATATTGCTTTTAATAAAAACAATAATTAAAATTACTATATAGTTTATTTTATAATATAATATATTATAAACTTTAGCTATAGCAAAAAAAATATTTAAAAAAATAATATTTAATATATTATTATTTTAATAAATTAATATTTTTATTTTATTTATAAAAATAAAGTTATAAATATTTATTTAGCATAAAATTTTTTTACTATTATTTAAATATTTAATAAAACTAAATTGCTAAATTATACTTTTAATATTTATATTTTTTACAATTATAGTTTTAAAAAATAAATTATATTTAAAAAAAATATAAATAATATTTAAACTATTTAGCTTTTTTAGTTGCTTATAAATATTTATTATTATAATATTATTAATAAATATTTAAATAATATTTTAAATATAGCTAAGTTTAATTTATTTAGCTTATAAAAAAAAAAATTTTTTTATATATATTATAGCTTAAAGTTTTTTGTTGTTTATTTTTTAGCTATTTATTAAAATATATAAAATATATTATAAATAATTAATAATTTTATTTTTGCTATTTTTTTTGCATTAAAGTTTTTAAATTAAAATTATATTAATATTATTTTAGTTATATAATTATAAAAATATATTAACTATTTTTGTTATTTTTATATAATTAGTTTATATAATTTTTAAAGCAGTAAGTTTGCTATATTTATAATAATATTTATAGCAGTAATTAGTTTTATTAATTAAATTTTATAGCTATAATTTTATTATAAATATAAATATAAATATAGTTAAAATTTGTTTGTTTTTGCTTAAAATAGTTTTGCTTTAAAAAAAAGCTATTAATTGTTTAAGTTTTATTTTTAAGCTTTTTTTTTATGTTTATTTTTATTTTATTGTTTTATTTATTATTATTAAAGCTTTAAATATTTTTTTAGTTTTTATATTTAGCATTAAATTTTTTGCTATATTTAGCTTTATTAAATTATATACTAAACTTTAAGCTTAGCTATAAACTAATAATAAGTTATATTAGTTAAATAAATTATATAATTATTATTTTTAAAATATTAATTTTATTTATAGTTAGCTTATTAATATTTAAATTTAACGTTTAAAATAAATTATTAATAAATATTATTAAACTTATAATTTTAGCTAAAGCTATTATATTAGTTAAAAATAAGCTTTAGTTTATAAATTATGCTTATATTAATATTAAATTTATAGTTATAATAAAAATAACAATAAAAACAACAATAAAAATATTTTAAAATTTTTAAAAGTATTTTTTTTATAAGCTTTAATATTATTTTATTTTATTATTTTTTGTTTTTTTTTAATAAAGTATATTAATTTTTTGTTTTTTTTAATTAGTTTAGCTAAATAGTTTATATAATTAAAAAACGCTAAACTATAATAATTAATATATTAAAAATTTTTAATATAAAATATAATATTAAAATTAAAATAGTTTAATTTTATTATATTTTTATAATTATTATAATAAAGTTTTTTTATATAAAATTTATTAAAATATTAGCTTTAATATTTAAAGTTATATTGTTTAATTTATAGTTTTTTTTTTATTAAATATAACAAAATGCTGCTTTTATATAGTTTAAAAAGTTTAATTACTTTTTTAAAAAATATTAGCTAAATATTTTTAGTTAATTTTAAGCTTTATTTTAAAAGTTAAACTAATATTAAGTTTTATTTTATTTATATTTATATTTTTTTTTTTATAAAATTTTATATATGCTGTTTTTTTTTTATTAAAGTATAAAACTAAATAAAACAGTTAAATATAATATAATTAAACTATTTTTTAAATAGCTTAATAGTTTTTATTATATAAATTTTGCTAATTTTATATTTTTTATTAAAAAGTTTTTTTTATATTTTTTTATTTTTAAGCTTTATAGTAAACTTAATTGCTATAAAATAAATATTAAAAATATTAAATAAAATAAAGCTTAATTTTTTAATAATAATAGTTTAAAAAGTATAAAAAATTTAAATTTTTATTTATTTTTGTTATTTTTTAAAAACTTTAATAAAAAGCTTTATATTTTTTAAAAAAAGTTTATTTTTTTTATTTAAAATAATATTTAAAATAGTTATTAAAGCAGTTAATATTTTAGTAAATTAATTAATAATATTTTTAGCGCTTTTAATAATTATAGTATAATTATTAGTAAAATTTATTATAGCTATATTTTTTATAGTATAAAAAATGTTTAAAAATATATTTAACTAATATTTTATTAATATTAAAAAAAAATAGCTAATAATTTTAAAATATAAAAATAATACTTTTATAAATAATACTATATAAAAATAATTAAAAAATATTTATATAATTTTTTAAATATATATTTTTTATGATAATCTAGAATAAACTTACACTTGGTGAATTATGTGACTATATATATAATAAAAAGATAACAGGACAATTATACTATTAATAAGCTTTATATACTTTATTATACACGCATATAACTGTATATATTTATATATAGCCGTAGGCCACTTTTGTATTTTTTTTTTTTTTTTTTTTTAGCTTAAAATTTTCGTTTATAGAATTAATAAACTAGCATTTTGCTATATAATAATTATAATACTATTTTAAGCTTTAAAACTTATTTGCTAATAAACGTTTAATTAAATATGCATTTTTTATTATTTTATATAACTAGCAAAATATAAATTGGTTATTTTAATAATTATAACTTTAATTTAACTATAACTATAACTTTTACTTTAATAATTATAACTTTAACTTTAACTATAACTATAATTTTAAACTTTGCTAAATTTTATATTTAACTAACGTTTTAGTGCTAAATTATTTATAAAAAAAGCAATTTATAGTAGCTATAAACGATTTAAACAAACAACTAATAATTTACTTGTTTTTATTAAAATTAATAAAAAAAAGTTTTATAAAGCTTTAATTTTTAGCTGCAAAAGCAAAAAAGTTTAAATTAATATTGCTAACAATAACTTTAAAATAAAATAATTTAATAAAAATATTTTATTAGCATTTACTAATAAAAGCAATATAGTAAACTAAACTATTATTTAATTAGCGGCTAGTAATAATAAAAAAAAAATTAGTTATAATATAAAGTTATTTATTTTACAATAAAAGATTTAATAGCTATATAAGCTAATAGGCCAGCAAACTTTTGCTATAAAAAAATATATAAATAATATATTTTTAAAAAATGCTAATTTTGTTTTTTGTGCTAAAAAAATAGCTATATAGTTAGCATTTTAGTTATAAGCAATTTATAAAAACAAATAGCATTAATAATATAAAAATAAAGCAAAAACTAAAGCTAAATATTTAAGCAAGTTTAGCAGCAATAAAAATAAGTTTAATATTTAGGTATATAAGCTAGCAAATAAATTTAAAAAAAATAAACTAATATTTTATAATAAAAAAAGCTAAATAAAATATTTATTATTTTAATTAAAAAAAAAAGCTTTTTAATTAATTAAAACTTAATATTAGTTAATTTTATAACTTTTTAGTAGTATAGCTAAAATAATTTAAGTTTTAATTATTATTTATTATAATTTTAATTAAGCTATTATTATTTAATAAGCTTTAAATAAACATTAATATAAACTTTTAAATAATTTTAATATTTATAACTTTATTTTAACTTTTAATAGCTTAGCTTAAAAAATAATAATATTTAAGTTTAAATAGTTTTAACTATTATAGAAATATTTAAATATAAATTAAAATACTAAACTTTTTAAAGCTAACACTAATTAAATAATATTTTACAAACAATTTTATAATAAAGTAGCTAAAGCTATTTATAACTATTAATGTTTTTACTAATAAAGCTAAAAAAATAAAAATAAAGTTTTAATAATTTGCTAAAATTAAAATAATAATAAGGCTATTTTAAAAAAATAAAACATTTTTTAAGCTATAAAAGCTAATTAAAACAATAAAGTTAAAAAGTTAACTAAAAAATAAAAAAAAGTTTATTAAGCTAATAATATTTGTTTTAGCTATAGTAAAATAGGTTATATAATAAAAAACTATTTAAAAAACTAAAATATTACTATAATATTTATATAAATTTTACTTAATAAAAAAAAGTTAAATAAAACTTTAAGCTTTAATAATTTAAAAAACTAAAAAAACCAGCAGAAAATTTTTTGCTAGTTTAATTGTTTACTATAGCTAGCATAAATAGCTTAAAAAAATTATTTAAATTTATATTGCTTATATAAATATAAAATAATAAAAAAAATATAATAGAATTTATTGTTTTATATAATATTAAAGCTTAAACTAACTTTTTAGTTAATTAAAGTTTAGCAAAAAAATTAAAATAATAAAAATAAACAAAAATAATTTAGCTAAAAAAGCTAATATTATTAACTAACTATTATAAATATATAGTTAAAAAAGTAAAAAAAATTTTAATTATTATATTAATAATAAACAGTTAAAAGTTTTTTAACTAAAAGTTTAAAATTATAAAAATAACTTATAATATTACTATTAGCTTTTATTAATTAGTAGCTTAAAAAGTGCTTTTTAACTATAAAAAAAAATTGCTAATTATTATTTGATTTAAAAAAAACTGTTTAATTTTTAAACTATTTATAAAAATATTTTGTAGTAAAAAACTAAAAGTGCTTAAATAAAAACTTAAACAACTAATAATTTAAAATAACTAAGTAATTATTAAACGTTTAAAAAAAAGCTATTAAATTAACTTAAATTATAAATAATAAAAAAAAATAAAGCTTTTTATTATACCGATTTTTATAAAGTATGTTAATTTTTATACAGAAAAAATAAAAAAAGTTATTAGTATATAAACTTTTTAAAAAAAAAACTAAAAAACTTTTAACAAACAGCTAATATTATTTTTTATTAACGAAAACTTTAAACATATTAAGTTAGTAAAATAATTAATATTAAAAAAGCTAGCTTATTTAAAAAGCTTTTTTTTAAAAAAGCTTTTTATTAAATTGCTACTATTAAAACTAAGTTATAATATAATTTTAAAATTAAACAATAAGCTTTAAATAATTAGCTTTTTAAAGTATTAAACTTTTATATAATATATATTACTAAAAAAAAAAAAAGTTAAAGAATTTTTTTAAATAAATTTTATTAAACTATATATAAACCTAAATATAGCTTTAGTTTTTTTTGCGCTAAAACTTTATTTTATTAAACAATAATTTTGCATAAACTTTTAATAGCAAAATTAATTTTTAAAAAACCGACTAATATAAACTTTTAATTTAAATAATATTATATATAACTATTATAATATAGTAATTTATTTAAAAATTAATATTATTTAAGCTTTTAATTAATTAAAGCTTATATTATAGTTTTATTATTTAATAGTATTTTATATTTGCTTAAGTATATATTAATAAAAAGTTTTATTGTTTAGTTTTAAAGTTAAATTAGCTTAGTAGCAAAACTTTATTAACGTTTAACTATATAAATTATTTAATTAGTTTGTTAATATATATATAAATAATATATTAATTTATTTAAATAAATAAAAAAATTATTAAAAGTAATATAAAAAAATAATTTTTTGTTTAAATAAAATAAACTTATAAAAAAATATTAAAAAGTTTTGCTTTAATATTATTATAGTAAACTATTTAAAAATAGTTTTAAAAGCTAATAAAAATATTTAAATTAATTTTTATAAAATAAAAACAATTATAAATTAGAAATTTAAAAATTTAAAAAGCCTAATATTTATTTGATTATTTTTAAAATTATATAACTTTATATAAACATTTATTTATTATACTAGTAAAATAGCAAAACTTTTAAACTAACTGCTAAAAAAGTTAACATTATAAAAACTAAAACTTAAGCAATAAAAAGTTTTTAAAACTTTAAAAAAACTAATAAACACTATTTTAGTAATTATATTTTTTAAACCTAGTATAAAAACTTAAATTAAAATAAACGTTTTAAAAAATACTACTAAAAATACTATTTAGCAAAAACAAAAAAATAAAAAATAAAAGCTTATAAGCTATTTTTTTAAAACAATAATAGTATTTAAAAAAACTTATTTTATATAAAACTAAAAACTATTAACAGTAGTTTAAACTTTAAAATATTACTATTTTAAGTTAATAAGTATAAAATTTTAAATAATTATTAACTACTAAATATTAATTTACTAGTTTATAAAAAAAATACTGTTTATTTAATAAGTTAAGTAAACAAACTTTTTAAATAATTTTAATATTATTTTTTAATATTAACTAAACAAAAAAAATATAGTTATAAATATACTATTTTATAAAACTATTAATTTTTTAATAATAAAAACTAAAAAAAAACAAAAATATATATTTACTTTAATTAAACTAAAACAAATTAAAAGTTTAATTATATTAGTAAAAATTATTAAAATAATTAAAAAACTAAATATTAATTTTGTTTTATAAAAAGCTAATTTAGTAAACTTAATTATTTAAAAAAATAAATAACAAAAGCTTAAAAATTATAAAAATAAATTATAAATGCTTAAGCTAAATTAAAACAAAAAGATTTTTTTACAAACTACTTTATTACAAAAAGCATATAAACTAGTTTTAATAGTATACTAAAACTAAAATAAGCTTATTAAAGCTATAAAAAAAACTTATTACTAGCTTTTTTTAAAATATAATATATACTACTATATAAATAACTATTATAATTATTATAAAAACAAACAACTAAAAAATAAAACTTTAAAATTATTATACTTTATACTAGTACTTTAAAACGTTTAAAAGCATATAGTAATAAACAGTAAAAATATACTATTAAATAAACATAAATATAATTATATATAAATATTTATTAATAAGTTTAACAAAATAATTATAATTTTGCTAAAATATAAAATAAATATAACAAAAATTTTTACTACTTAATATTATTACTTAATATATTAATTTTTTAAAATATTTAAAGTATAGTTTTTAAATAATACAAAATTTTTTATTTTTAAGTTTATAAAAATACTAAACTGCTTAACTAGCATAAAATATAAATAAAAAAGTATTTATTATTTTTAAATATAAAAAGCAATTAAAAAAACAAATTATAACTTAAATTAAAAACTACAATTTTATATTAATAAATATTAAAATAATTAAAGTATTTATTTATTAGTTTTAAATTTTATATATAATACTTTATAGCATTTAATAATTAATATAACTTTAATAAAAATAGCTATAAAAACTAAGCTAAAAAACTATTTAACTGCTAACGTTATAAAAAAAATGCTTAATAATAAGTAAGCAAAAAAAGTAGCTAAACTAGTAAAACAAACAAAAAAAATTTAAAAAATAGCTTATTAAACAATTATAATAGCTTAAAAAAAATAAAAATTATAAACAAACAAAAAATATAAACTTATAAACTTTACTATAACTAATAAAGTTTTTTTAAACAAAAAAAGCCTATTTATAATAATATTAATTATATAATTAAACTTATAATTTATAAAACTATTTATTATACTAAAGTAATATAAATATAGTTATATATTAAATATGTTTAATATTTATAAAAAAAAAAACTTATTTTATGCTAATTAACTATAAAAAGCAAATAATAACCTACTATTTTAATAAATATAAAAAAAACTATTATTTAAAAAAATTAACGGTAAACTTAAATATAAAATTAATTAAATAAAAAAAGCTAAAATATTTAGCTGCTTTAAAAAATTATAATACTAAGTTTTATAAAAAAGCTACAACTTTAATAATATTTAGTATTTAGTTAGCAATTTTAAAAATATGTTTATAGCTTTAAATAAGTTTTATTAAAAATGCCTAAAAAAACTTAGACTTTTAGTACGCTTATAAAAATAAATGCATATAACTACTATAAATAAATTTGCTAAAAATTACAAAAATAATAATTGTACTAAAAAATCTAGCACTAAAAAGCCAAAAATATATTGCTATAAGCAATAAATTTTAATTTAGCTTTTAACTAAAGTTTTAGTTTTAGCAAAAAGTAATATAACAATTTAAAACAAACTTACACTTAGTAGATTATATAACTATATATATAATAAAAAAATAACAAAACAATTGCGCTATTAATAAGCCCTGCATACTTTACTGCACATATATACAACTATATATATTTATGTATAGCTGTAGGCTACTTTTGTATTTTTTTTTTTTTTTTTTTTTAGCTTAGAATCTTTGTTTATAAAATTAATAGACTAACATTTTGCTATATAACAATTGTAATATTTTTTAGTTTTTTTAGCAAAAAAAAACTATATTATTTAATAATTTAGCAACTAATATAAATATTATATGCTAGTTTTTTTTTTTTTTTTTAATTTTTATTAAAACAAAAATTAAAGTTTTAAATATTAATTTTTTTTTTAGCTAGTTATAAAAATTTATTTTAATAGTAAGTTTTTATTTTATAGTAATATTAATTTTTTTTGTTAGTTTAAAATTAAAAAATATTAATAGTAATATTATAATAATAACTTATTTTTTTTTTTTGTTTAGTTATAATAATATATAAAAGTTTTTTAAAGTAAAAAAGCTTTTATTAAATATAGCTTAAATAATAGTATTATTTTAATAAAACATAGTAGCTATTAGCAGTTTAAATAAAACTATAATAAATATTACAAAATTTAAGTAAGCAAATTTGCTTTTAGTGTTTTAAGTTTTTTTAGGTGCATGTTAAACAATTAGCAGTAAACTTGGTGTATGCACTAACAGTAGGTGCCAAAAAAAATAATTTAGAAGGAAAGGTAAAGCTATGCATGGTGTACACAGGCTGGAGCATCTACGATCAATTTGGGTTAGAACCACTATTCATATTCAGATTTGCTGTCAATTATCATGTAAACTCACCTGTTTTGACGCTGCTTGAAGTGACAGTACAGTATCAGGTGCTGAATCGAGCTCTTTGATGTGTCTGCTAGACGTCACGAATACATAGCGACTGTCCGGGGCAAACAGCTCGTATGGCTTCCCATCGGCCTATAAGATGAATTAGTCAGAAAGTAATACTTCCCAATACCAGAGTAAAGCCATCTTACTTCATTATAACCGGTTTCAATCATCTTGGGCCCGTTAAATAAGTACACCCAAGCAAGGGTATTGGTCTTGAGCCATTTCAACACAACAAGAGGCTTAATATTGATAAAAAATATTATTAGTTAATGCTTTTAAGTAATCACTTCGTAAAGTGGCTGTGATAAGCATTATACTTACCCATATCACAATACGGATGACCGGGGAAAGGAGGACTAGTAGAACCACAAACATGAGCCGAGGAGTCGCTTCAAGTTGCGCTTCATCGTGCAGGGTTGGGTTCTCCAACTTCGATGAGTTACTCATGATGTAATTAAGAGAAGGGTGGAAGATGTTTAAGGTTCATAAGATATAGAAAAATCAGTATTGCGTCGATTAAGAGTTCTCGATCACCTCGGTACTGATATGATTCTAGAGTCCGAGTTGATTAATTGCTCGACTATTTACCGGCAGTTCTACAGATATAAATACTCCATCACAGAAGTCCTAAAGCAATACTAAAATTCAAGTGTCACAGAACTAAACCAAAGAGCGGGCCGCATTGGCCTTGGATTGGCCTGTATAAGCTAATAAGGTAGAACCTCTCTGCTTGTGCAATGGCAATAAGCTATCTTCAGCATCACAAGAGTACAAACTATGATACCAAGCCCACACCTTTGTTTCATTCTAGTCTCCTCCTACGGAGGTTCGCAACAAACGATGATTCCTCGTACCGACATGAAAAGATCCGATTGATAAGATACTACTTTGAACCTTGTCTATGTATAGGTACATAGGAACATAAACTGTCTTGGGAAAAAAACGAAAAAGGCCAATGCAGTTGGTTGCACAGCATACTATCTCCAATAATGAGTGGCATTATAGGCTCTTGGGCGATTGCTAACCCCTCCTCATCGCTACCGATGCAGGATGCATGTATGATGAGCCATTAGCGCCACCTCCGCCAAACAATGAAACGATAAAACGAGAAAACAAGAAAACCTGGGGCGATAGCATTACCCTCCGCACTCCTTTAGTTTAAAGCGCTTTCGGCGTAGCGGTCGAAGTATATCTTTATATAAGTATTTTAGCCTTATATTAGCAAGCCTTAACAGTATTGTTTATATTTAGTTCGTTCGTGCGATTATATAAGTGGCTACAACACCAAGAAATTGGCCGCTATTAGGTTAGGTTTATACGTAAAATACACCTTACCTAGCTCGATCGGCCGCTATATAATAGCTTATATAGAGCTGCGCGGTCGCTGCTTCTGCGCAGGTAGTCCGTTTTCCTCCATACATATTTCACTAACGGAATTATTTCCGTACGACGTTCAGCTCAATGTTCATTGCTATATTCTGTAGGTCGAGATAGGTAGGCAGGCTGGCAGTAGGGATTACGTGTTGCGCATTGTGTGCCGTACGCATACATGAGTATAGGCTCTTGGCGGATTGCTAGCTTCTCATCATGGCTACCAATCCAGGATACATCCTCAATACAACGCAGCTGTGCCAGCACTCGTGGGTAGGGTTTCAGCCGGCCGGAAACAAGAAAAGAATTCCAGGCCTAATACCCGAACCGTCACGTCACGCCTCGCACAATGGCCATCGTAGTGAGAGATGGCACAGCTCAGCAATTTATTTAATTTTTTCCTCCCATCCATCTAGCTGCTCCGTAATCAGCGTGGAATAACTATTGGTCCCAAATATCTTGATCGATACACTTCTCCATCTGCCCTCTACAAACCACTTGATTCATCGCATCATGAGTTCAATCGATGTGTCGCAAGGCATTCCCACTCATGTCTTTCTTGGCGTTGGCGTGTTTCTTGTCGTTCTCCCTGCTCTCTTTGTCACCGCTCGCTTTGCCGGAAGTGTCAAGATAGGCAAGAAGCTGAAGGCCGCAGATTGTGAGATCTCATAGCCCTGAGTCTACACACAGCTCTGAAGGTAAGAACTGATTGCTCATTGTAGGGTTATCGCTGGTCGCTGTCATTCTCCTGGCTGGGACGCTTGCCAATTTTATTCTTATTGTGAAAGGTAAGTCTTCCTGGCGCCTGCCTGCTCCGTCAGATACCGTCAGCTCATTGCTTATACAGCTCTATCAAGTCCGACTACTTCTGTTCTCTATCTTGTCCAGGTAGATTCAAAACCTTTGCATCTCTTACTTATACTCAACTATAGACTGACCTTCTTGATAGCTAGTTGCGGCCAGTGGTCCCGTCGCGGCTTCCACGACGTGGGCCGCGAAAGCCCCTATCCTATTTCTCTATGTTCAGATATTCGGGGTGAAACCTTGGCTTAGGATAATATCATACATCACTTTAGCCTTCACTTTCTTGTGGCTACTGGGCTGGAACATATGGCTCCTATACAAGGATGTTCCGCGTGGAGTCATTACCCCTATATTCTTGGCGGAGAGCGCCTATTCGGGATCCGTAGCTGGTGTCGCCTCTGGGGCCGTTGGACTGGCAGCGGATGTTGTCATCTTTTTGATCCCCATACCGGTGATCCGGGAGCTCCATCTCCCACTCGCAAAGAAAATCGGCCTTTTCGTCGTTTTCTTGACCGGTTTACTGTGTGTGAACACTCACCTATCTTTGGGATACTTTCATTGACTCGATTTAGGGCGGTTGTAGCGAGCGCGATCGGAGTATACTTCAAACAATTGTCGTTGTCCGGCACATCAACCGATATCAAAGCTGCAATGATATTAACGTAGGTATCTCTAATTTGAAGTAGACAAGACATTAAAGCTAATGCATAGTTGTATAGACTTATCGAATTGTCAATTGCCATCATCGTGGGTTGTGTGCCTGCCGTGGCAACCTTCTGGAATTCATTCATCATAGAGTCAGGCTTTTACTCTATGATTACATCGGTATTTTCTCGCGTTTCTCTCGCAAGATCTACCAGAAGCAAAAAGTCTCAACAATCCACACACCCGGAGAATACTAGCGAATATGGCATGACCGCAGGCCATACTTACGATATCCTAGATGACGGTATTTCGGCAAAGAGATCTATCAGGTCCCATGAGCAATTTGTCACAGCAATACCACTTAGGGAGCTCTAAACGCCATAGATAACAACATAAGCTATATTATACCGTTAGAAACTTTGGAGATGTGATAAGTATTATCTAGGTTGCAATGCTTGGTTTTATACTCAGGTAGTCATCATGTATGTATGGAGCACCAGCAATACTAACTACTATAAGGCGACGCCAGTATAAGTGATTCTGAGGCATGAGAGGAACTGAACAAAGGGGACACTCCTGTAATAGGTATGCCAGTACTCGGAGAGGTTTTAGGGAACTTCGCGCAGTGATAATAATTTATAACCTACGTTACACTAAGGAGATCCTGACACTAACCGATAGGACTTCCAAGATTTTCTTGTGTCGCTTGTTTTCTACTACGTGCCTCCAGGATGACCAACAGTAGGGCAAAATTAAATGCAGGCAGAGTTCTTTTAGCAGGGAAATTCTATGAATCTACAGCCTAGGCAGGGGGTTTGGAGTAGCCAAACGCCAATTTTCTGTAATTACATATTATGGCATCCCTGCCATGAGTAGTACTCTTAGTTTCCTCGGAAATAGCGTCGCGTTACGCTTTATCACCTTGGTGACGTGTAGTTGAATCCCGTGAGGGGGAGGTTGGTTACCACGCACGTCGACCCCAACCCGTGGGCGCCTATCGGAAGACCAATGCGCCGCACTCGGGCGTCTAAATTGTCAAAGATTTAGGAGGATCCAATATGCTACACGTCACGTAGAAGCAAGATAAAATGAGGATATCGATTGGCTAAAGCCCACGTCCCTAACTGCTCGTGGTGTCGGCCTGCTTGGGCTCTGGGTTCTTGGCGTTAGGTTGGGGTATTGTCAGTGGCTGTTAGCACATGAGGTCGCCCAAAATATGGGTAGCGGGGGTTCCAACGGTCACTCGAGATGTTAAAGGTACCTCGACAATGCTTTGGGGAAATCTAGTCGTTGGTAATCCTTCAATAGTACCTCGGTGAGACTCAAAGCCCCTTTTTGACATTGCAGGTATCGTGGGATTTTAGAGTAGTGTGCTTCCAAGACATCAATCGACATCCTGAAGATAATAGATCTTGAAAAAGTCCACACAGTGCGCCATGGTTCTTGGTAAAGGCCAACCGGTACATGTAGTGTATCCAGGATCTCGATGACAATCTTCTTAGTCTCCTACAGAGCCTGCTTTGTTGCGTTACGTTAGATCCTAACAGTGATGCAGAAATGGTGTCAGGAAATCTCACGACGGCTGCTGACTTATGCGTCATTGCTTCAAAGTTACGCAATCGTTTAATTAGGAAGGTCCTATCTTGCTTGTGGGTTTGTGCTACTTGGTCAAGCTGCGAGCATATTGAGCCGATTTGTTCCATCTGGTTGAAGCATTCTCGCTGGTAATACGATAGTAGGTCGCCGATCTGCTGCCGCTTTGTATGTGCAGGACCCTGTATTATTCCCGATGTTAGGGAGAAGCAAGCGTAAGTCTCATCGATATCACTTCCGATGAACTAAATGCACCAGACCCGTTCATCTCACCAGATAAATCATTTAGTTCGTGCTTTTAGCTATCTCTGAAGCCTTAGATTCTAGAGTCATGTTGGCTATAGCTACCGCTGCTGGGCTTCTGCTCCTGTTTCTTTTTATTTCAAACTTCCTCAACAGGGCGCCAAAAACGTGGAGAGGTCAACCCGTCGTTGGCACTAGTAGTGAAGCTTTCACATGGCTGAGATCAACTCTACGCTCGGTATGGCAAACCCGAAATTGGGTATTCGAAGGATATGCCAAAGTAAGACTAAACCCCTATTTAAGTCTCGCCATCCGCTCATCGTTTTGCAAGCATTCTAAAAACAATTCATTCTTTGTGCTGCCGTCCGTAGATCGCGGCCCGATCATGGTGGTTCCGCCGCAGCAAATTAGGAAGGTATACGGCCTCCCAACTACGGTTCTAGATGTTTATACGACGTCAAACAACACGATCCAAACGAGGTGGACTATCTGGGATGATGAGGTATCTGAGAATAACTTTCAGATGAATCTGATACGAAATCAACTTACTCGTAACCTGGATATTTTAACACCGAGGATCGCTACTGAACTAGACGAAGGGTTAAAGCGGGAGTGGGGTGTGTCGACAGGCGAATGGAAATACGTTAATATCTGGATCTCGGCTATAAGAATTATCGGAGGAGCGGCAAACAGTGCTTTTTGTGGTCCCCCAATGTGTGAGTTGTATCCCGACTATACGTAGAAGGCTACAAGTGAAAATGCTAATAGAGCACTAGGCCGTGACATGGAGTTTTTGCAACGTATACAAGTCCATTCGATGGGGCTTTTCCTCGGTTCGGTACTTATCAACTCAACGCCGGCTCCATTGAGGTTTTTGCCCGGTTATTTAGTTGGGTGGTTCTGCTACTACCATCTCCAGAGAGTTTCTAAGCTATGCCTGCCGTTTGTAAAAGAAAGGCTGGAAAACACGAAGTTGCTAAGAGACGATCCTATGCATCCCTGGTGCCCACCTGTAGGTGTTTTCAAGTCCTATTAGCTCTAGAAGATGTTAACACGACACAGAAAGATGGGCTCCAGTGGATTATAGAAGAGTGCTATGCAACGGGTGACCCTTCCCAGCTAAAGCCTGAGCGAGTCCTTCACCGCCTTGTTTTCATTAACGATATCTCTTTACATTCAACAAGCTACACGGCGCAAAATGTCATTTTGGATATTGCATGTGCAGACCCGTCTTGCATAACCGCGTTACGCCAAGAGAGCGCAAGGGTGCTTCGAGAAGCGGGTGGTCAATGGACACGCCAAGCAGTGTCAAAACTAGTGTTGATCGACTCGACAATTCGAGAATCTATGAGACTCACGCCTTTTAACAGTGTGGGCTTACCAAGAACGGTTGGTAACCTTTCGTTAACTCTTTCTCCTGTTTCTATAACTTTAACAGCATAATCCCATGCGATGCGTTGGGCGAAATATTCGTCCCTGGTTGCCTAGATAGTGGGCTAATCAGTGATGTGCTAGGTCGTTGATCCCCACGGTATCTGGCTTGAACGAGAAAGGTCTAGATTCAACGTTCCTTACGGCACTGCGGTCACTATTCCAGTAGAGCCGATCCACTACGATGAATCTGTATACCCAGATGCCAGATCCTTTAAACCATTTCGCTTTGCACACGCCGACGCAGCACGCGACATCCTCGAGGCCTTTGATGATAGGCCACAGTCTGGCGGGGTGAAAACGAAGACTAGTGCCACGGTGGATGATGCTTTTTTGGGGTTTGGCTTTGGCAAACATGCATGTCCCGGCAGGTTTTTCGCACTCAATGAGATCAAGATTTTCATCGCTACGATAGTCTTGCATTATGACCTCGAGCCGCTGAAGAGAAAGCCAAAGATGACTCCCATCATCTGGTTGAACATGCCTTTATTCACCAATCTGAAGATCGGCGTTCGAAGACGAGAACCGAAAGAACTGTATCAAGTACGATGAATTCCCGGTTATGGTTGAATAGCATTTGGAAACGGATTAAACTTGGAAACATAGTCCTTACCTCTAGTTACTATTTATGAGAAGTGGGAATCAATTTTCCTATGTTTTCACCAATCAAATTGCCATGATTACGTCAGCACCGACATCGTGGGCTTCCAAAGTTAGTTTCCGGTCCTCCGTTTCATCGGCCCCGTAGAACCTCCCAAGTAGTAGCGAAAGCGTCCTTGCGTCGGGGTTCTTCTGGCGCCGCACGGTGGAATACCATCCCAGTGGTTGATCCTTAAACTTGCATTCTGGAACGAGCATCTTCTGCACCCGCGGCCTCGAGAATGTAATTCAAGCATCTGATATCGATCGGACTAGACGCCCAAGTATGCAGGCTTTCAGAGGCTCATATTCCTGGGCGAAAGAAGATAGTTTAGCTGACTCGAAGGTAGGTTGGAGGGGAAGGCAATGCGGAAGGTTCAATATTGACTGCCCATGTGAACTATGTAAGTAGTTTATACCAGCCGTACCGTCGGATAAATGTAATAGCGTAAAGCCGACACTAAAAGTACCATGTATGTACAAGAATGATGGACCTGAGACATGTTAGCTAGGTACCTAGGTACTTGCTTAACTAACATCTACGCCAACGTCATAGCGCTTCATAAATAAGTGTTTCTTTAGAAGAATACTTAGTATCCTTGTTAACAGTACTTGAAGCATACACAGGGTATAAATTATCATCAACGCTTGCTCGAAGCGAAAGGTTACGCTGCCCGAGAGTGATATTCTAAATATAAAAACATATCAATCCCCTTTGCGTGGAATGCAACTAACGCAGTACTATATGGTCATGAGTATCTCGGGGGCTGTTCCACTAAGTAGGTGCCGGACGGGTTTCGAGGACAAGGGCTAGCTATAGGTACAGCGACGTCATCGCACTAATCTCCGATAGGTGACTCACGGTATTCATCCCCGATCCCCCGATTCGCAATGGTCCACACTCCTATGAACGGTCCCTATGCAGATGGGAACGGTTTGTGATACCCGGGACTTAGAGAGGTAAGAAGGACATGGGCTACGGCGGGAAGCCAAACTCGGACAAGAATTTTTATGATGATCACCACCGAAGTCGGGAGCAGGCGGGGTTGTCCACATGCACATGTCCAATCGCGCTTGACAGGCACCTCTTTTCTTTTTTTTCTTGTTCATTTCGTTAGACTCATTCCTTTGGTTGACAAACTAACCTAGAATTGAGTCGAATGAAATCATGGAAGTTTATCTTTTATTTTGTTTTTAATTCCTTTTATAAACTAGTTCAATTGAACTTGCCTTTAATTGGATATACCTAGCTGCGTATCTAAATCCTTATACCTGGTCCACCATCTTGCTGGGTATAGGATGCCAAGACTTGGCCTAGCGGAATAAGGCCTGTGCGCGCCGGGTTGTAACACAATAGCGCACAGAAGAGACCAGGTGCTAGCTCTATTTTGTATATTTTGTACAGGGGTTAGCTACCTAAATCTGGTGTAAGTTACAGGCGGGCTTCCTCGTTCTGAGATCTCAACAAGAACGGGGTGCAGCACAGGTCGACCCACACGGCAACCCCACTACATTGGGTGACTCAAGGTGCAGTAGCTTGACTGGGTTTTGACTGGGTAGAGAGATAGTACCTAAACACACCGCCGGACAAGGAAAAAAAAAAATTCTTAAAAAGCTATGAGCAATCCCTAGACGGCCCCGATTCGTCAATTCGTCCCCCCCTCCTTCTCGCCCTGACGAGGACACGCGATCAACAGCTGTGCGAGACGAGAGAGAGAGAGAGAGACGAACGACAGACAGACGCGACCATGTTGATAGCCAGCGCCCTGCCCCTCTTGGCCAAGAGGACGCCGTATCTGCGCAGTGCCGTAGCGAGGACTGTGAGCGGCGGACTCCGGTGCCGGAGCTTCAACACGGCCGGGCGCCGTCTTACAACTGTGCCGTCCACCACCAACACCACCCCCAGCGCCGCCAGCTACCTGCAGAACCTGCCCAAGACCTTCTTCAAGCAGCCCGACACCCAATTCAAGAAAGTCCTGGTCATTGGCAGCGGTGGTCTCTCCATTGGCCAAGCCGGCGAGTTTGACTATTCCGGTACGAACTGTCAGAGAGAGAGGGAAGAGAGGGAGGAAAGACCTAATTGTAGTTATATAAACTAACAAACATGTCAATTGGATAGGCTCACAAGCACTCAAGGCCCTAAAGGAGGCCGGAGTCGCCTCAGTACTGCTCAACCCCAACATCGCCACCATCCAGACGAGTCACAGCCTTGCCGACGAAGTCTACTACCTGCCCGTAACCCCCGAATACTGCGAATATGTCCTCCAGCGCGAGAAGCCCGACGGCATCATGCTGTCCTACGGTGGCCAGACTGCCCTGAACCTAGGTGTGCAGATGCAGAAGCTGGGCCTTCTCGAGAAATACAACGTCAAGGTTCTAGGAACCTCGGTCAAGACGCTGGAGCTCAGTGAAGATCGTGAGCTGTTTGCCAATGCGCTTCGAGAGATTGATATCCCAGTAGCTGAGTCGGTTGCCGTCGAGACTGTAGATGAAGCCCTCGAGGCTGCTGATAGGGTACGAGAAAAAAAAACCCCCGAATTCGATTTGGACAGTTGGATGACTCACAGTAGATGACTAGATTGGATATCCGATTATCGTGCGAGCTGCGTATGCTTTGGTATGCATCGCGATCCTTCAACCTTATATCATACGTTGTTCGGATTGCTTATTCTATGTAGGGCGGTCTCGGTTCCGGTTTCGCAAAGAACAGGGATGAGCTCGAGCAGTTGGCTGCCCGATCTCTGACCCTCTCCCCTCAATTGCTTGTCGAAAAGAGTCTGGTACGTATTTGGAGAATGAGCCTCTCGCATTCCGGAGTGACGTTAGCTATGCATATGCGCACGGGCCTCTAACCCTCAGATTCCTATGTTATAACTATGTTTTTGAGACACGGAGTGGGCGAATAATCAGTATACTAACTCTACAAATTACAGAAAGGATGGAAGGAAGTCGAGTACGAGATCGTGAGAGACTCCGAAGACAACTGTAAGTGGTTTACTGCAAACTTTAGATGAAATTCTCTTTTGGAGTCTCGGTAACAAATCTAACCCTACAACCAGGCATCACCGTGTGCAACATGGTAAGTCCAATTGTATCTTTGGAAACGTAACCCTGCTAAGATAGTTAGGAAAACTTCGATCCTCTAGGCATACATACTGGTGATTCAATTGTCGTAGCTCCTTCAATGTATGTCTTCGATGCTACAGGCGCTGGGTATCCTCGAGGTTACGCTGACATAAGAGGACAGGACATTGTCTGATGAGGAATACCATCTTCTCCGAACTGCCGCCATCAAGATTGTTCGACATCTCGGTGTTGTGGGAGAGTGTAACGCACAATACGCTCTACACCCCGAGAGTCTCGAGTACAAAGTCATTGAAGTCAACGCCCGTCTTTCACGATCTTCCGCTCTCGCTTCTAAGGCTACAGGCTACCCGCTTGCCTATACCGCCGCCAAGATTGGTCTTGGTTCTACGCTACCTAGCTTGCCCAACGCCGTCACAAAAACCACCTCTGCGAATTTTGAACCTTCTCTTGACTACATCGTAGTCAAGATTCCTCGCTGGGATTTATCTAAGTTCGAGCTTGTCGGAAGGAGCATCGGTTCGGCTATGAAGTCTGTTGGTGAGGTCATGGCTATTGGCCGAACCTTCGAGGAGTCCATCCAGAAGGCAGTTCGTATGGTTGACCCTAAATTGTAAGTGTGCATGTCATGTGTTTCGAAGTCTCCTTATTTCTCCTTTTCACTCTGTATGCACATGCGTGCAATGCTAATCTGATTCACAGCCCCGGCTGGTACAACCCAAAGAAGGAGAAATTCGATGACTTGGACTATGAACTGGGTGAGTTTCAGTCGCCCATTCCACGATCCCCTCTGCGCTCCTCCGCCTTTCTGGATTTCTAGGATTTGCTACTCTCCGAATCCCGATCCCTAGTTCTTCCATGGGGCCTTTGTGTTAACGGGTGTTATTAGCCAACCCAACGGACCGACGGTGGATCGCAGTTGGCCAAGCCATGCAGCATGAAGGATACTCTGTCGACAAGGTCCATGAAATCACCAAGATTGACCGCTGGTTCTTGTACAAGCTGCAAAACATCGTCGACATGAGCAAGTCTATCGAGCAGAGCGCCGGCCTCAAGTCCCTGAAGATGGAACAGCTCAAGAAGGCCAAATGCCTTGGATTCAGCGACAAGCAGATCGCCATGGCGCTCGCTGTGGGCGGCCACGAGGTTACCGAATACGAAGTCCGGGCCTACCGCAAGTCTCTAGGCATTCACCCCTGGGTGAAGAAGTAGGAACTTGCCACTCGCCTCTCTCCATTGTATCTTGCTAACTCCCGCATAGGATCGACACCCTTGCTGCTGAGTTCCCCGCCGACACCAACTATCTCTACACCACCTGTGCGACTCTCTGAGTATTTCCTTCCAAATCTAGCACTTTCTGACATGTTGGTAGATAACGCCTCATCTCACGACGTAGTCTTGGAGCCCGGTCACGACCAGAGCATCATCCTCGGCTCTGGTGTCTACAGAATCGGTTCGTCTGTCGAATTCGACTGGTGCGCTGTTAGCGCTACCCAGGCTTTGAGACAGCAGGGCAAGAAGACTATTATGATTAACTAGTGAGGTATGATATATCTAACATCGTGGCTCGGTGTGAGTCTCTGTGTGTTTCATCTGCTGACTTGTTATGCGCAGTATTATTTTTGAGCCTCCTTCATCCTGTTAGGTCCATGATGCTGTATCATTATGAACGGAAGCCGCACGGCGCTTCTTCTATGATACGCCGGCCGCTCATCCCCTACAAGTCGCTTCCAGTTTTCTCAAAATTGTGGTCTCGCAATTGCTAACTGTATTATAGTAACCCGGAAACATACTCAACGGTACGTCGTAGACCATATATGTTACACCTAAGGATCCGGTGGTAGTGCAGGACTTACGCTGCTATCTATCGAGTGTCGCTGAGCTCGGTATAAGTTACTGACAACTATCTATTCAGGATTATGATGTTTCGGATAGACTATACTTCGAAGAGCTTTCTTGGGAACGGTTTGTATCCCCAAAACTATTCCTTGTGAGGCAATAGCTAACTATGAATTTCTCCAGGGTTATGGATATTTACGAACTGTATGTATATCCCGCCTTATGACCCGCTTTCAAAGATTGAAACGTATCTCCGTTGGGAGGCGGAAATTGTGACCAATTTGATTACTCTACACTTCTATCTAGTACTTGCTAACGTTGATTTTCTATAGCGAGCATGCTGGATCTGTAGCAGTCAGCTTCGGCGGGCAGCTATCACAGAACATTGCTCTAAAACTCCAAGAGAAGGGCAATGTCAAAATTCTCGGAACCAACCCTCTTGATATTGATAAGGCTGAGGACCGTGCTAAGTTCAGTGTTCGTACCCCCTGAGAACAGTTAAAAACGCGTGTACATCTGACACGAGTTTATAGGAAATACTAGATGGAATTGGCCTTCAACAGCCCCCATGGGCAGAGCTTACTAGCCTAAGTGAAGCAAAGGCTTTCGCTGATCGCGTTAGCTACCCAGTCCTAGTCCGACCAAGTTACGTCCTCTCGGGTGCAGCTATGAGTGTGATCAGGTCAGAGAGTGAACTTAGCCAGAAGCTCGAGGCCGCTAGCACAGTCGTTAGTATATCCGCATTAAACGCTAGATAACTATCTCTAACATCTTAACAGAGCACCGAGCACCCCGTAGTTATCTCCAAGTTCATCGAGGGTGCCGCTGAGCTCGACGTCGACGCCGTCGCCTCCGAAGGCCAGCTGCTTGTCCACGCCGTATCGGAGCACGTCGAGAACGCTGGTGTGCACTCTGGTGATGCCACGCTCATCCTCCCGCCTCAGAGCCTCGACGCCAAGATCCTCGAGCGCGTCAAGGAGATCGCGCAGAAGGTTGCCAAGGCGTGGAACATTACCGGCCCTTTCAACATGCAGCTAATCAAGGCTGAGAAGCCTGAGGGCGGCGAGCCCGACCTGCTTGTTATTGAGTGTAACTTGCGGGCTTCACGATCTTTCCCCTTCGTTTCTAAGACGCTGGCTACGAACTTTGTAAGCTTCCCTCTTCGCCCTTCCTACTGATTAAGTTCCCAGTGAAGCTTCTAACACGTGATTTGCAGATCGACATCGCTACCAAGGCGCTCACTGGCAACAATGTGCCCAAGCCTACAGATCTTATGGCCGTACAGCGCGACTACTGTGCCATCAAGGTGCCCCAGTTTAGTACGTCATTAAACGTCTCATTCCTTGCCGGAGCTGTCGTTATGATTCAGCATAGGAAGTCTTCGGTCAAAGTAGTGTACTAACGTGGCATGTATAGGCTGGACTAGATTAGCTGGTGCTGACCCCATGCTGGGTGTTGAGATGAGCTCTACGTAGGTTTATTACTCCTGGGTATAATTGGATTGTTACTAATCCATCAAAGTGGAGAAATGGCGTGCTTCGGCCGCGATGTTGTAGACGCCGTAAGTAAAACCCTCTGAAACGATCACAGCGAGACCTGTTTCTCGTCTGCGTAACAATGAATGAACTTACTGATATTGGCGAAGTACTGGGCTGCTATGCAATCGACAAACAACTTCCGTGTCCCTGAGCCCGGTGAGGGTATCCTTCTTGGCGGCCAGACAGACAGGAACTGGCTCACCGTAATCGTGGACAACCTCTCGCCGCTGAAGTACAAGTTCTTTGCCGCATCAAAGGAGGTCAAGGAGTTCATTGAGAGAACGGCCAAGGGCGGTGTTCAGGTCGAGCTGATCGACCTACCCGTCGACAAGCTGGCGATCCGGGACGCCTTTGAGAAGAACGATATTAAGGCTGTATTCAACCTCTGCTCGTCTAGGGCTAAGGTATGTTTTTCTTCTCTAGAACCTATCCTATTCCGGAGCGTACTCCAAGACATGTGATGCTAACTTGATGTTCTAGGATGTTCTGGATAAGAACTACCTCATGCGAAGAAACGCTGTTGTAAGTATTCACCTCACTCCTTCCCGCTCTCATGATAATTTCATGCGGAAGTTCTGTTATTTTTTGTAATGCTAATATACGATATAGGACTTCGGCATTCCATTGATGATGGAGGCTAACACAGCTATGCTATTCTCTGTAAGTCACTGTTTTTAACAATATGATTATAGTGGCACCCTTTACTAATGCCGTCTTTTCAGGAATGCATGGCCAAGAAGCTACCCCGATCAAGTGGAATCCCCTCCGAGGCCCGGCCATGGAGTGATTTCATTGGGGGCAAGCCACTGTAAACTAAACAGGAGACATCTTGTCCCCTTCGTTTGTGATTCCACTCTTCGAGCATTTGATTAGTCGAGGCAGAAGGGGATGGGGAACTTTTTAAAAAATGGGTTGCGGGCGCTATGTGGGATGAATAAGTGAAGCAAGGAACAGAGACTACGCTTGGTCTACGCTTGATCGGCCGTCTTTGGCTATCTGTGTATTGTGAATGAAAAAAATATTCGGCTTGGGGCTGTTTGTCTGGAAATTTGGGATTTTGTAGGCTCGGTACCTAGTTCGTGCGAGGGGCCGGGCCGGGCCGGGCTGGGGTGGGAAGATGGCTGGCTAGTTAATTGTTACTGGAGTAATCTATTGGTTAAAAGTGAACGTGTGTGGTGTCTGTTTTGTGATTTGATGCTTTGTGTGTAAGTATAACTGTCATGTTCCCGGGCTTAGTGGGTGCTGCGTTTACGAAGCTTTTGAACTATACTAATATTGTTATTCTTCAAATCAGGGGCGCTAAGTAGGGTCATTACTGCGTCCTTTAAAATGAAATGGAGGCATAAATGCGATTGTTTATCTAGTAGCATAATCGAAGTCTAAGAAAAGAAAAACAAAATACTCGAACAGATGGGCCATAGATCATAGGAAGGTATAATTGGGAGCCAAAACCCCTATGTTCGCGTTTTCTACAGTAAGATACAGTGTTCATACCGTGTTTTATACTGTGGAGTATGTATCTTATATCTTGAAAATCTCCCGTGCTGAGCCCGGCTATACCGATAAATCTATATTCTCATACAAGTTTAATCTAACTAGGTATTGTCCTTCACGCATATATATATATCTTGCGCTTGAGCCAACAGTATGAAGGCCTATTTCTATTAGGTAAGCAAAGAGCCCGGCAGCTCGGGTCGTGCGGAAACTAGAGGGGTCCGCTGTGGGGCTGATGATGCACATGCTTGCATTAGCGTGCTATTTAGTTGGGAGGCTGCAACAACAAGGAAGTGAGTGATATTGGGGAGCGTGAGCCTCTACGAGGTACAGTTGCGGCGTAACCGGCAGAATAGATCAATGGATCAAAAGAGTGTTGTATTGGCTATGGAGAGCTACAATGTGTAAGCTGTACACTGGTGTGAATGCAGGGTTATATGGTGTGTTTATGCACAGAGCTCACGCTATGCCTTCTTAACCCCCTTTAATATAGGGGTGTCCTCCCAGAACATCCCGGCTCAAAGAACGTTTGCTTGAAATGCGCCAGAATCACGTTTTCACATTCCGGCACTCTCGGGTCAAGTACTCTCAACAACATCAGTGCTGTTTTTCCCCCATTCGTCACCGCATTGGCGTCGGCACCTCTCTGGAGGAGCCATTCTAGCGACTTTTCTTTCCTGATGGCGAAATGAAGGGCTGTTCGCCCGTCCTTTGCTCTAAAGTGCGGCATATCCTGTCCATATCCCATTAGCAATTCCAAAACCTCTGTGTTGCCGCCATGGGCAGCATAGTGGAATGGAATCTGCCCCTCCACGTCAATGTGGGAGGGACTGTGGCCCTCTGCAATGAGAAGCTCGCAGAGTTTCCTCGCGTCGGAATGAGGGTTGCTAGCCGCAAAATGGAGGGCGGTCTGGCCGTCTTCGGACTGTGACTTGATATCAGCTCCATGCTGTGTTAACAACTGGATAACATCCAAGCTGCTGCGGGACAATGCGAAACCAATTTTGATTTTTGGCTTCTCTGTGGGCGTGACGTTGCTGTCAGCCTCGTCCAGGTCCATTGCGTTCGGGTCGCTTCTACCCTCTAACAGGAGCTTGAGTATTTCTATGTCACCGCCTCCAGGTGCATGTTGACATGCATAATTCACTGCCCTCACATAGTAGCGAACTTTGTCCTCTTTGCTGTCGGGTCCGCATCCCATTAGAAATATGACTAATTCTCTATGCCCCGCGGCAGCTGCTAGAGCAAGGGGCGTGCAGTCGTCATTGTCGGCTCGATCGCATTTGATATTATACTTGGCGAGAAGGCGGACTACATCCAGCCGCCCTGCCTTCGCGGCATAGTGGACAGCATCGCGTTGTTTGTCATCGACGTATTCCTCGCGCCAGCCGTCCCACTTCCTTTCTGCGAATTTGACGAGACATCGTTCTAAGAAGAGTGTAAGTCCCAACTCCGCAGCGCGGCGGACTACGGCCGGGCCATCTGGTAGATAGGTCAAATCGTCGTGGATGCTGCGGAGAATATCTATAGCTACGGTTTCCCATGAAACTCCAAGGTCGACCGCGTAAAAGAGGACGGTGTGCTCTCCCAGATCTTGTATCGCGAGGCCTGGTTTTGATTCATATTGCAACAAATATTTCGCGACTTCGAACTGCTTATTGTTGCACGCGAGGTAGACTAGTTCTCCTAAGAAGTACCGATCCTGGCCGAATAAATGTCCTTTAGGCTTGTCAAGCTGTTCAAACAGAACCGCGAGAGCTGTTTCATGTCCCTCAGAGGTAGCGTATTCCATGGCGCGCTTAAGGACCTTGCTTTGGTGGACGTCAGTCTTTTCATAGAGAGGGAGTAAATGCTCGATCACACGATGGTGGCCAGCTTTTGCGGCTATGATAATCGGAGCCAATTGGATATTGTCCGAAGGGTCTATCTTGAAGTGTCGGTAATCGAGAAGCATCCGCACAATAGATGCATGTCCATAATGGGCAGCCAGCTCCAATAATTTAGGGCCCTCGTCTTCTGGAATCTCGTAATCGTCTAGAACCCTATGAACTAAAGTTTCGTCGCCTAGCTCCGTTGCCCGTTCAAGAAGTATTGTCGGTAAAGTTGAGTGCTGTATTCGAGGCCATTGGCAGTTCCTAGCGATGCTGAGTTCTGAATCATTCAGTTCGAATCCTAAAAACCAATTTATGAAAGTCAGAATGAGGTCCATCACCAGACGATGGCCGCCGATGGAAGCTTCTAGCAAAGCTGATGTAAGCTCTTCGATTGCTTTGTGCCTCGGTGCTCTCTCCAAGAGAAACGCTACCATATCGCGGTGACCGTAATAACTAGCTACATCAAGAGTCAATTTCCAAGTCGATTTCCAACTCTCGGAGCTTATTCTATCCAATAGCTCCTCCGTGAAGATGCTAGTTAGTCCTAATTGTGCCGCGACGGTTGGGATGATAGTTATATCGTGGTTTTGCCAGGTCGCCGGCTCATTGAATAACTTAAGCATATCCGGCCACTCTCCCCATATGACAGACTTATGGATAATTCCCAAAATGCCGGGATTAGATGGATCCATCCTTTCAGCTTCTCGATAATGGGCCGCCCAGAACTGCGTAGCATAACTGGCGATACATAAGAAGCGGTAAGAGGGTGGATGATCCCAAGGCCTATTCTCATTGCCGATGAGATCCCGGAAGCCATCATGCGAAAGATATTGCAGGAGAATTGTCGCAATTTCGGGCTCTCCGGGTATGACGATTCCCTTTCCTTCAGAATCTGACGGTTGGCTAGCAAAACTTTCCTGCCAAAGGCGCCTAATGCGATCGGTACTGAAGGAAATACCGCCTGTTTCAGTGGTGAGAAGAAAGCCGAATGTTCGGGGGAGCTCAGAAGCAAAATCAGGCCCGTAAAACCGGCTGTTTAATTTGGGAGCAGTAAACTCTGCCTCGTTGCCTGTGATAGCTAGAGCAGAAGCTAGTTCATCATACGATAGAGGCCGCTTGGAATGGAGTATCCATCCGAAGGCCAGTGGCGCCCACTCTGGGAGCGTGGATATTTGATCTAAAATATCTCTGTCCAATTTTGCGGAAAGACTTTCCATGAGTTGCGACCGCTCGTTATACTCTTCGTCTTCAGCTTCTGCAATTAGGATATCCTCCGTGGGATTTCTGCGTCTCGTCGAATGAGATAACATGAAATCCTGACAATATGAAAGCCCTCCATTATCGAGACGAATCAATTTGGCTTGAGTATTGGTATTAAGGGTAGTGGGGTCCCTGCCCGATAGAGGATAATGCATGCGGTGGGCGCCGAACTCCCCTAGCAACTTTTCGATATTATTGTTTTCTTGATAGAAAAGTGCCAGCCTGACCATTTTGCTATCCTCCTGGTCCTTGAATATCGAATGCAATATTTCTATTATCTGACGTGATGAGTTGCACCTGTGAAGCCCATCAAGAATGATGTGGATTGGGTCCACGGTCGATTTGGTATCAAGCACTAATCGAAATAGTGTTGTAAGTGTGGATGGTAACAACCAACCTTTTTTTTTCATAGCGAGATAGAAATATCTCACTCTGTCAAACCTTTCTGGATGCCGGGCCATGATCTGGAAGGCGAGAGACGCGACGAGCCCCGTAACTGAAGACCCTGTCGCGTCTATAGTAGGAAAGGAAAAATAGTAAGCGTGGTAGCGACACCATTGTGTTTCACGGAAGAGTTGAGCAGCCCGCCTGCCTCCCTCTGCAATGCCCGGTATAGGCACTGTAATGACAGGTGGCGACCTTGGTCCTAGCCAATCATGGAATTCGGCAGGTAGATGGTCGTCTCCAAGTAGAACTCGTTGAGCTTCGTGAGGTACTACGAACGGCGGAGCTAGCTTGGCTAGGTCGTAGAGGCACGCATCATATTGTCGCGATTTGCATTCGCATTGGTCATCTTCTTTTGCAATCTCTAGCATATGGCATCCGTTAATAGAGTCGTGTGTATCATGAGACTGGGGCCACTTTACCTGTACGAAACCTATCAAGGATGGGATAAAAAGTTATTATCCTATTGACAGAGATCTTGCCGGCATCTCCCTCGTGATCCCGTATAATTTCGACCTCATGGACAAGTCCGGTGGAATAGGAGTAACGGTTTGTAAACTTTATTGGGTTTATTATATTAGCATCTTTTCGCAGGTATGAGACATTTATTCTATCGTGGACTCTAGAACATACAGATCTATTACCAACGATGTTCATTATGCGCTGCCGTGGAGATATGTTTATGAATTGGATAGATAGGTTGTCAAGGTACATCGATAAAGACTCTATTTTTCCCTCGGCGAGCCCATACTTATCGAGCGACGAATTATCCGTTGGGGCCAACAACAGGTTCGTAAGAATGTCTTTCCAAGGATTCACAGTGAGTGCACGATGAGGAGTATCGAAGAACACCTAGCGAGATGATCAGAACAAACATGCGCAGCATTTTAGTAGTCTAAATACAACGGAGAGTAAGTCAACATACTAGAAGCTTACACCGCTCTAGAAAACTAGGGCATGTGCGGGTGATAGTGGCATAGACTAAGGCCTAGGAGATTATAGAACTTGTTAGTACCTCGCTTTATCCCTCACTGTTCGACATAGGAGACACACCTCCTTTATAAATATGCCACCTATACTGTGAGCAACAAGTGCGATCGGAGTATTACTCCGCTCTTGACTATGCTTTCTTGATTCATCTAGACATTCAGCAAGCCGTTTGGAAACCTTCTTTATTCCTTCTGGAGAGAGAACGGGGTTGGGATTTTTGTCGAAGTCGTCATAATTGAACTCAAGTAGCCGGATATTCTTCTCTTGGTCCACGAACTCTTTCAGCCACATGTACTTTGGCGTCTCGGGAGAAGATTCGGTGGCCCAGCATCGGTCGATGGTCTGTCCTGGTCCATGTACTAGGACGATACTACGTGGAAGTCTTAGTGGAACTCGAAGTCGTAGTTGGGGGTTTGAATTGTGCGGACTCACTCGAGAGAGCTACTTCCAGGCCCTTCATGTCCGGAGATGAAGTGAAGTTTCATTGTGGCTCGAGCGCCTACTTTGGCCGCTCGAAAGTTACGTGATAATGGGAGTCAACGATAATGTGGCCTCAAAAACATGAATAAAGCTGCGATCCTGCAGTATGATTGCTGGAGGGATTGGGGGAAACCAAAGAAGGAATGGGAATATAAATGTGCTTAGGAAGGTCCAAAAGCTGGCGCTGGGGGTGTGATGTCAATTCTCTCCGAGGTAATACCAAGCAAAACTAGGGCATGATGCTGGTAACTTGTCCACCATGACAGGTCGTTTCTGTAACACACCTCTACGCAGAACTCCTGTCCGATGTTTCAAGTGAGGATTAAACCCATTTATTTTCTTGTTTCCGACGGCCATGCACCATGCCTTAGAATAGCATTGGTCGACACTCATCCCGCAACATGCCATATTTCGCCCTTACTTTACAATTTAAGCCATAGGTAGCCTCTAGTTTTGTTTACCACTTGTTACGCGCCTGTGACACCGGCCTAGTTTATGACGGAGCCTGTAAAAACTATCCAGAGTCTCAGAAGCTGATTCGCCGGAAGATCGTCAATGTGACTCCGTTGCCGTAGAATACACTGCCTCATCGAAAAGCACCTGGAAATAGTGTGGCATGTATGCACTTGCCCCTTGAGAATATTCGCGAATTTAGTTACGTAGATGAAGGAACAAGAGCCCTAAAACGCAACATAAGAAAAAGATTATAGTATTAATTATGGAGTGGACTGCTATGAAGGCTAATCTGGGTCGAAATCTAAAGCCAGGGGCAGGCTACTTATAGAGAAAATGAATGGAATCCACCTTAGCTAATCAATCTGACCCCTGGCCAGACTACCTGCCCCGTATCAGTATCAAGTAAAGATGCATTCGTGATACGTGTCTCTCATTCTGTCTCTTATCCAATTTTGGGATGTTTGCGCCTAGAATATGCCAAAATTGCGCTCTTATGTGTGTCGATGGGAGTTTGGAATATTTCAATAAGCATAGAAGATCGAGTATGATAGTGTCTTATTTGTCTAGATCTGTCGAATATATAGTGTGTCAATGCGGGGATCGAGTTTTCAGTCTCATTTCATATAAATACTACTTGTATTCTAGCTTCAGTTGAAGGGAGCGGAGGCAGGGTTTCCCAGCCCTTGTTTTCTATTCTCCCGAACCACATTTCCCTTGCATTGCTTTCCAACATTCTTAGTCGAAACTATAGAAGTCCCCTCCGAAGGTTCTCGGCTCTCTCGAGTGTGCGGCGATGTGTTGATTCGCACGTTCCGCTTCAATAGTCGCCAGACCTTATGACGTCATAACAGTATCAGTATCGCGCCAGCTCTGATCCTCTAACCGCTTGACGATCTTATACAAATTGTGTTTTTTAGCGGCAGCTAAGGCATTGGCGAAATCGCCTCCGGGGATGTTTGGATCTGCATTCTGGTCGAGTAGGAAATCAACCAGTTCTCCTGAGTCCCCTTCTACGATTGCAGCAATAAGAGCCGTCCCGTGTTTTTCTCCTGTTGCGTTTACGTTGATCTTGAGCTCTGATACAAGAAACTTCGCCATTTCAAGGTCTCCGCACCTCGATGCCTCATATAATGCCTCTTCCATGATTTCCTGGTCAAGGGGTCCTATGATGTTATGTTTCAAAAGCATTCGAGCACAGTCCGGCCCGTACCCGAAAAGAGCAGATGTCAGTATATTGCTCTCTCTGCCCGCAATAGCGTTGACATCAAACTCGCCCCTTTTGAAAAGCCATTCCAGTGTTTCTAGGCTTTTGGCCCCAAAAGAAAGAACCCTCCGGAGCTCTGCCTTGACGTTCACTATGTCCTCACCATAGGTTGACAATAGATCTAAAACCTGCGTATTGCCAGATTGGCAAGCTTTGTGGAATGGAAGCACCCCTCCTATATCAGCAACCAGAGGATTGCAGTTCGCTTCTATAAGTACCTCGCAAACTTTCCTTGCGTCACGATGACGGGAAGAAGCCGCGAAATGGAGCGCATGTTCGCGCGACCCATTTTTCGCGTTTATATCTGCTCCCTGCTGTAATAGCATCTGGACAACTTCTAGGTTGGAATGATAAGATGCCTCAAAAAGTGACATGTACATGTTCGGATCCGCCCCATGCATTAGGAGCAGCTTAATTACTTGAGCCTGACCCTTTTGAACGGAGCACGAGGCCACATGTAGGACTATGCGAGAATAATAGCGAGTTCGTTCGTTTAGAATTGAACCACCCCACGCCATAGGCTTGAATGCATGCGTTTGGCTGGACTCATACTCTAATAAAAACTTGACTGTGCTCACATGTCCAGATGCGGCTGCTAGTGCTAGGGGCGTTAATTGATTCTTATTTGGTTCATCGCATCTGATATACTGAGAAAGCAATCGAACTGTCTCCAGATGCCCCTCCTTGGCGGCAACGTGAACAGGATTACTTCCATCAATGGGGGAAAAGAGTATCTCGATATTGGTGTCCTTGGGTTGGAGGCTGATGCACCTCTCTATGACCTTTGTGAGCCCTTGCTCGGCGGCCCACTGGATATGAAACTCGATATCGGCTATATCCTCTGTAGATTTGAGACGGTCGAGGATCGATAGCACCAGTGGTTCGAAACGATTCCCAAATTCGTCGGCGTAACTGAGTACCTTGTTTGCCGACTCGGTAAAGTTTGGGTTATGTTGGAGCAACAAGCTCGCCATTTCACAATTCCCTTGCCTCAACGCGCATCTGAGGAGAGGGCCTAGTAAATTAGTTTTCTCTAGTCTATACGCGTCCGCCGACGGTTCGGCCGGTTCAATGGCGCTCAGCCTTTCAAGTAGCAACCTAAGAGCTACTTCATGTGCTCCCTCGACAGCTCGCTTCAATGCCACCTGGAACCCTTTGTTCTTAAGGACGTCGATATTCTCGTAGAGAGGGAGCAAATACTTGATCACGCGATCGTGCCCACTCTCTGCGGCTCGGGCTATTGGAGCATCTCCGGAGTTATCGGTGTAGTCCATCTTCAACTGATTGAGCTTATCGAGAAGGACCCTAACAATAGAAACATGTCCGAATGAAGCAGCCAACTGTAATGGCCCGTTTATGTCACTAGGACGTTGAATGGCAAAATGGTTGAGAATATCTGAAACTAGAGTTTTATCAGCTATGCATGTTGCTTGGGAGACAAACCCCATCCGCTCCGGTTGGGTGGCAGTTTGGGTTCCCTTGTGGCCTAAAAGGAGTTTTATTATGGAGGAATTCATGTTGCCATCTGGGCTCATGTCGGAAACGAGCCGAGAATCACTTCCTGGGGTTCTCCGTAGAAGGATTTCCACGACGTTGGTATGGCCATAGTAGGCGGCCCTTCCAATAGCTCGATCGCATTGCTCTTGGCTGAAATCTTTTACCATCTCCTCCACGATGAAATCTAGACCAAACCGCACAGCGAGGTCCCCCAGTGTTGTTGTTATTCGATTGATTCTCTCAATTAATCTTGGTGTGGCTCGTCGATATTTTGTGTTGAATATTATTGTGGTGCGCGCCGGTTTGTCAAATTTGCAGAATAATGACGGTAGCATTGGAAGTATGGCGTAGTTATGAAGTATTCCCAGGAGAAAGCGGTTGGAGGAATTTACCCGTACCGCATCTCGGTAATGAGCCGCCCAAAATTGCACGGCGTAGCTAGCGAGATTGAACAGGATGCCTGTAGGTTGAATGTATACACCTGCTTTGATTGCCTCACTCATGGGACCTAGAAATTCTGGGAGCGAAAGGTATTGAAGGATGAGGCTCGTGACATCTGCCTCCATAGGTATGGTGGCTTTCTGACTTGCATGGAAGCTGGGAATCTCATCCAACTCTTTCGAAAGGAAGCTCTGGCAACAGCGCCTGATATTTCTGGTGCTGAACGACACACCGCCAGTTTCGACTGTTAGGATAAAACCAAACGCATCACGAAGGCCTGAAACAATATCGTGCGATAGAATATCGTTGTCTGGTGTGCCAGTAAGCTTCGCCGTCTTGTCTGTGATGGCTATAGCCGTGGCTAGCTCATTGACGGATAGTGGGCGCTTGGAATAGAGTAGCCACCCTAGGGCAGTCCGTGCCCAGTCCTCGAGTTTCTCCAAGTAACCGAAAATGACGTTTTCTAATGATACGGGATTGGCCGATGTCGACTTTACTAGATCATCTTGTTCTTTCATTTCCAAACCTGGAAATACTCCATCGAAAGCCCGTCTAGACTCTATGTATTGCTTCAACGTCCATAAAGCCTTGGGTTTTAGTGAGGATTTGTCTTTGATAGCATAGAGGGCCTTATAGATCGGAGCGTCACTATTAAAGGGGAGAGGTGTCTCGTATGGTAGACAAATATGCACACGAGATCCATCGAACTTAGCTAGGGCATTCTTGGCCTTTTCTTCCTCGGCGTCAGAGGTTTCCCGATAGAAAAGAGCTAGTTTGATCTTGGTGACGTCTTCCGCGTTAGGGTCATCGCCCTCCTTGCTGAATGCCGCCCATAATACGTCGATGGCTTCTTGCGGTGAACTTAGCCTGTGGAGCCCGTCGATAATGAAGTGGATTGGCCCTGAGTGAGACTTGGTATCCAAGACTGATCGAAACAAGGCGGCAAGAGCGCATTGTGACCGAATTTGATTTTCCTGCATATGATCATAGAATGCTCTAACTCTTCCAAACCTTTCTGGGTCATGGATCAAGATTTGGAAAGTGAGAGATGCTAGAAGCGCGCTAACCGAAGCCCGCCTCATATCTGTACGCGAAAAAGAGAAATAACAAGAGTGAATGCCTCGACCTTGTGATTCACGGAAAAGCTCAATCGCGTCAATCCCTTCTGTTACAGGGGGCTGGGTGGCCGTTGTGATAACATCCGATGAAGATGAAGATAGCCAGGCAAGATATTCGTCGTGTAGTTGGCCTTGGTACCCCCTGAGATATCGTTGAGTTTCGTGGGGTATTACGAACGGAGGCATTAGCTTGGCTAGGTAGGAGAGACACATGCCGTATTTTCCCAGCTTGTCTCCTTCCAACCAAGGTCCATGCGTATGGAATCGCGTTTTAACGAATATGTTCGGTACATATTTAAATGCTTTAAGCCGGTCAAAGAGTTGAGAAAGTACAATGTTCTGGGCAGAGAATTTGCCGATGTCTCCAATATGTCTGCATTCTCGTGTAATATTGAATTCGTGGATAAGCCCGGTAGTACGAGAGTACATAATCTTCATAATTACGCCGTGTTAGTATTTCTCTGCAAGTAATTGTCCTTGATCTTGATATAGACTATAAACTTACACGTCTGGCGTTCTCGGTAGTATTGACATGTTGGATGATGTTTATGATGGACTGGTATGGAGATAAATTTATGAATTCACGGGATACCTCGTCAAGAAACGGCACCAAGTCCCTAGCCATTGTCGTAACCCTGTTGCTCTGATGAGGCCAAGACGAATTTGGGGATGTCGAAAGGTTCGCAAGAATCTCATCCCACGACTCTATGGCCAACGTCGCACGCTGGGGTGACCCGAAGAATATCTGATAGAGGGAATTAGCACGCTTACACACTTGCCATTAAAACAAGTCTTATATAACTTACTAGAACTTTGCATTGGTCCATAATATTGGAATGCCGAGTACTGGTAGCGGCAGTTAATAAAGCCTACATCATGTTGTCACTTGTTAGTGCTATTCCTAAATTGCCAATACCTGAAAAACGGGTAACACACCTGCTTTACTAGTATGCCACCAATACCGTGGGCGACGAATGCTATCGGCGTACGTATTTCTGTGTCTGGGGTTTCTGGATAACCGTACCAGGGCACAGGCAGTGAGCTCTGTAGGGTGTCAAGAAGGCCTTCAGAAAGCTCTTTGATTTTATTAGGCGATAAGATGTCGACAGGATTGTCGGCATAAGCGCTGTAGTCGAACGCGAATACGCGCGCATCCTCGCTAACCCCCTGGCCCACGAGATCTCTAGGCCACATGCATCCAGGGGTGTCAATGGCCGCATCGGCGGTCCAACATTGCTCTGCAGTTTGTCCCGGTCCATGTACTAGGATAATACTACCGTGAAAGCTATCAGTAACAGCTTGGGATGTTTATTTGGATCTATTAGTCTGTGGACTTACTCAATAGTGCTAGAAAACTTCAGCTCTCCTGAGATAAGTTGGAGCTTCATCGTCTCTTCAAGGCCTGCCATGATGGGTGGAATACCAGTTTAGAAATGCGAAAGATGCTGCAACTCCGTAGTTTAATTTCAAACCCGCCGAGGTAGTAACTGCAGAGGGAAGAGAGATATAAATGTAGGTAACCATTGTATGAAGTAACGCTGGCCCCTGGGTGTAGCTAGAATAAGACGCCGGTTTCTCGTTTGTTATGATAGATCACTCTTGTAACCACACTTTTACACAGAATTCTGGCCTGATGTTATGCATGCGTACGATTGCAGTTGTTCTCTCCCTATCATGCACCCTGGTACTAGCCTGACATGCTACAAACCCTCCCTTGCTTTAAGACTTAAACCACAAAAGCGCCGTTGATTTTGTACCACTTGTTACATGTCTGTGACACAAATGTTAATTTGTGGCGGGGCAAGTAAACAATCTCTACGAATCCCAGAAGCTAGTTCGTTGGAACGTTGATAAAGTGGATTGGGAAAGAAATGTTGCTTCGCTGCCCTTCAATACACAGCCTCGCTGGAGAGCACTTGGAAAGATTGTAGCCGGTAGAAGATATACACTAGCCTCTTATGGATTTGCGTGAAACTAGTTACGTAAATCGATAAACGAAAACGCGCAGGGGTACTCAATCCCCTGTCAATGGGATACCCATTTACGCGCGTGAACAGCCTAGGCATGATGCACATCTAGGTCGCGCATTAGTACTAGGTAGGGAACGGGCACTGGGACAGAATGACCAAATAGCTCGTCCGACTTGATAACTACGCCCTCTACCACCCAAACCAGGAGAGATATTCAACTGTCCGCACTTTACCGAAATACTCGACGGCGTAGTGAAACGACTCAGGGTGTTAGTTCTGAGCGTACTCTAGAGGCCTAGTTTGAACTATTCTTTTAGCCATTTAGAGATTTTATATATAAAAAAAGTTAAAAAAACAAAAAAAAAAAAGTATATATTATTTATAAGTATTAAATTTTTAGCTAAAATTAAAACTAAAAACTAAGCTATTTATATAAAAAATTAATAAATTTTTTAATTAAATTTTTTTTATATAATTAATTTAACTTTTTAGTTAAATTATTTGCTTTATTTTATTTTTTTTTAATTAAAATATAGTTAGCTTTTTAATATATTTTTAATTAAAATAAAACTAAATAAAAAATTTAAAAAAAATTTAATATAAATTTATAAAATATAATTTTTATAATATTTTTTTTTTAAATTAATATATAAATTAATAAATTTTTTTTATTTTTAAAATTTTTTTTAATAAATTTATTATTTTAATTTATTTAATTATATTAAAATATTATTATTTTTTTAAAACTTATATTTTTAAATTATTTTTAAAATTATATTAATAATATTTATAATTTTTATATTAATTTTATATTAAGCTTAATTTTATTATTTAATAAAAATAATAGCTTAAAAATATTAAGTTAAATTTATTTATTTTTTTTTAAAGCTATTAATATAAACTTTTAATATTTTTTAATATTAAGTTTTTTATTTTGTTAATTTTAAAAAAATTTAAAAAATAATTTAAAACTATAATATTAATATAATTAATATTAGCTTTATAAATTTTAATTTTATATTTAAATAATAATTATTTATAATAATTTTTAATTTTTAAAATAAAAATATTAAAATAAAGCTTTTTATTAAAATATAAATTTAATAAAAAATAAATTAATTTAATATTTTTTAATATATTTTATATACTAATATTTAATAAAACTAATAATATAAAAAGCAATAAATTTAATATAAAAAAAAAACTTTAGTTTTTATTACTAAAATTATTAATATTTTTTATATTATTTAAAAGTTTAATTTTAATATATATTAATTTAAAATTAATAAATTTAATTTTAATTTAAAATTTAAATTATTTATTAAGCTTAATAAATATATTTAATTTTTTTTATTTTTTAATTAATAATTTTTTTTTTATTTTTTATTTAAACTTTTTTTAAACTTTTATTATTAAATTTATTAAAATTATTTATAATTATAATATTTATAATTTTTTTTAGTTTATTTATAAACTATTTAAAAAAAGTTTTATTAAATTTAATTTTTTTTAATAATATTAAAAAATTTAATAAATTAAAATTTAATATTAATAATTTTAAATATAAAATATAAAAAATTTTATATTATTAAATATTTAATTGTTTAAAAACAAATATTAAATATATTTTTTTTAAAAAAAAACAATTTTAATAGTTTTTTTTTATAAATTTTTTAAAATAAATTAAATTTTGCTTTTATTTTTTTATATATAGCTTAAAAAAAATTAATTATATAAAAAATTTTTATAAAATAATTTATAATAATTAAATATTAATAATTTTTTTTATATTAATAAAAAATTAAAATTTTAAGCTTTTATTTTTTTATTTTTTTATTTTATTTATAATTTTAATATATAAGCTTATTTAAAAAAATTTTTAAAAAAAATTAGCTAAGTTTAAATTTTATTTTAATTAAAAAAACAAAAAACTAATTATATTTTAAATATTTAATAAATAGTTTTATATTTAATAATATTTTATTTTTAGTTAGCTAATTATATTTTTTAATTTTTAATATAAAATTTATTATATAAATTTTATAATTTTTAATAATTTAATTATTAAAAAATATATTATAAAAAACTATAACTTTTAAAAAAGTTTTATTAATAATTAAATATAATAATAT
>JAJKKK010000125.1:0-56820 GCA_022432375.1 Nemania sp. FL0031 | reverse complement strand
ATATTTATATATAGCTAAGCACTTTTGTATTTTTTTTTTTTTTTTTTTAGCTTAAAATTTTGTTTATAAAATTAATAAACTAGCATTTTGCTATATAAAATAATACTATTTTAAGCTTTAAAACTTATTTGCTAAAAACGTTTAATTAAATATATATTTTTATTATTTTTATAACTAGCAAAATATAAATTAGTTATTTTAATAATTATAACTTTAATTAACTATAATTATAACTTTTATTTAATAATTATAATTTTAACTTTAACTATAACTATAACTTTAAACTTTATTAAACTTTATATTTAACTAATGTTTTAGCGCTAAATTATTTAAAAAAAAGCAATTTATAGCAGCTATAAATAACTTAAACAAAAACTAATAATTTATTTTTTTTATTAAAACTAACAAAAAAAAGTTTTATAAAGCTTTAATTTTTAGCTAAAAGCAAAAAAGTTTAAATTAATACTGCTAATAATAACTTTAAAATAAAACAATTAATAAAAATATTTTATTAGTATTTACTAGCAAAAAATATAATAAACTAAGCTATTATTTAACTATAGCTAGCAATAATAAAAAAAAAATAGTTATAATATAAAGTTATTTATTTTATAATAAAAAATTTAATAGCTATATAAGCTATAAGCTAGCAAACTTTTGCTATAAAAAAATATAAAGCATATATTTTTAAAAAATGCTAACTTTATTTTTATGCTAAAAAAATAGCTATATATTAATTTTAGTTATAAGCAGTTTATAAAAACAAATAGCACTAATAATATAAAAATAAAGCAAAAGCTAAAGCTAAATATTTAAGCAAGTTTAGCAAAAAAATAATTTAATATTTAATATATAAGCTAGCAAACAAGTTTAAAAAAAACAAACTAATTTTATAAAAAAAAAGCAAATAAAATATTTATTATTTTAGCTAAAAAAAAAAGCTTTTTAATTAATTAAAACTTAATATTAGTTAATTTATAACTTTTTAGTATAAATAAAATAATTTAAGCTTTAACTATTGTTATTATAACTTTAATTAAACTATTATTTTAATAAGCTTTAAACAAATATTAATATAAACTTTTAAATAGCTTTAATATTTATAACTTTATTTTAACTTTTAATAGCTTAGCTTAAAAAGCAATAATATTTAAGTTTAAATAGTTTTAACTATTATAAAAATATTTAAATATAAACTAAATATTAAACTTTTTAAAGCTAATAATTAAATAATATTTTATAAAAAATTTTATAATAAAATAGCTAAAATTTATAACTATTAATATTTTATTAATAAAGCTAAAAAAATAAAAGTAAAGCTTTATAGCTATTAAAACTAAAATAATAATAAAGCTTTTAAAAAAACAAAATACTTTTTAAGCTATAAAAGCTAACTAAAACAATAAATTAAAAAGTTAACTAAAAAAAAAAAAAAGTTTACTAAGCTAATAATATTTATTTAGCTATAAAAAAATTATTAATAAAAAACTATTTAAAAAACTAAAAATTACTATATTTATATAAACTTTGCTTAAAAAAAAAAGTTAAATAAAACTTTAAGCTTTATAATTTAAAAAACTAAAAAAACTAGCAAAAAACTTTTTGCTAGTTTAACTATTTATTATAGCTAGTATAAATAGCTTAAAAATTATTTAAATTTATATATATTATATAAATATAAAATAATAAAAAAACGTAATAAAATTTATTATTTTATATAATATTAAAGCTTAAACTTAACTTTTTAGTTAATTAAAATTTAGTAAAAAAATTAAAATAATAAAAACAAACAAAAATAATCTAGCTAAACAAGCTAATATTATTAATTAACTACTACAAATATATAGTTAAAAAATAAAAAAAATTTTAATTACTATATTAATAATAAACAATTAAAAGTTTTTTAACTAAAAGTTTAAAATTATAAAAATAATTTATAATATTATTATTAGCTTTTATTAGCTAACAGCTTAAAAAATACTTTTTAACTACAAAAAAAAATTGCTAATTATTATTTAACTTAAAAAAAACTGCTTAATTTTTAAACTATTTATAAAAATATTTTATAGCAAAAAACTAAAAATGTTTAAATAAAAATTTAAACAACTAATAATTTAAAATAACTAAGCAGTTATTAAACGTTTAAAAAAAAGCTATTAAATTAATTTAAATTGCAAACAATAAAAAAAAATAAAACTTTTTACTATACTAATTTTTATAAAATATATTAATTTTTATGCAAAAAAAAACAAAAAAAGTTATTAGCATATAAACTTTTTAAAAAAAAAACTAAAAAACTTTTAATAAATAGCTAATATTGTTTTTTGCTAACAAAAACTTTAAATATATTAAATTAGTAAAACAATTAATTTTAAAAAAGCTAGCTTACTTAAAAAGCTTTTTTTTAAAAAAACTTTTTATTAAACTATTATTATTAAAACTAAATTATAATATAATTTTAAAATTAAACAATAAGCTTTAAAACAATTAGCTTTTTAAAATATTAAACTTTATATAGTATATACTACTAAAAAAAAAAAAAATTAAAAAACTTTTTTAAATAAACTTTATTAAACTATATATAAATTTAAATATAGCTTTAAATTTTTTTTGCGCTAAAACTTTATTTTATTAAACAATAATTTTATATAAACTTTTAATAATAAAATTAATTTTTAAAAAAACCAATTAATATAAATTTTTAATTTAAATAGTACTATATATAACTATTATATATAATAATTTATTTAAAAATCGATATTATTTAAGCTTTTAACTAATTAAAGCTTATATTATAGTTTTATTATTTAATAATATTTTATATTTGCTTAAATATATATTAATAAAAAGTTTTATTATTTAGTTTTAAAATTAAACTAGTTTAATAATAAAATTTTATTAATATTTAACTATATAAATTATTTAACTACTTTATTAGTATATATATAAATAATATATTAATTTATTTAAACAAACAAAAAAATTATTAAAAACAATATAAAAAAATAATTTTTTATTTAAATAAAATAAACTTACAAAAAAATATTAAAAAGTTTTATTTTAATATTATTATAGTAAACTATTTAAAAATAGTTTTAAAAGCTAATAAAAATATTTAAATTAACTTTTATAAAATAAAAATAATTATAAATTAAAAATTTAAAAATTTAAAAAGTTTAATGTTTATTTAATTATTTTTAAAATTATATAACTTTATATAAGTATTTATTTATTATACTAATAAAATAATAAAACTTTTAAACTAACTACTAAAAAAATTAATATTATAAAAACTAAAACTTAAACAATAAAAAGCTTTTAAAATTTTAAAAAAACTAATAAGTACTACTTTAATAATTATATTTTTTAAACTTAGTATAAAAACTTAAGTTAAAATAAACGTTTTAAAAAATGCTACTAAAAGCATTATTTAGCAAAAATAAAAAAACAAAAAATAAAAGCTTATAAGCTATTTTTTTAAAATAATAATAGCGTTTAAAAAAGTTTATTTTATATAAAACTAAAAACTATTAACAATAATTTAAACTTTAAAATATTATTATTTTAAGTTAATAAGCATAAAATTTTAAGTAATTATTAATTATTAAATATTAATTTACTAGTTTATAAAAAAAACATTATTTATTTAATAAATAAAATAAACAAACTTTTTAAACAATTTTAATATTATTTTTTAATACTAACTAAATAAAAAAAACATAGTTATAAACGTACTATTTTATAAAACTATTAACTTTTTAATAATAAAAGCTAAAAAAAAGCAAAAATATATATTTATTTTAATTAAACTAAAATAAATTAAAAGTTTAATTATATTAATAAAAATTACTAAAACAATTAAAAAACTAAATATTAATTTTACTTTATAAAAAGCTAATTTAATAAATTTAATTATTTAAAAAAATAAACAATAAAAGCTTAAAAATTATAAAAACAAATTATAAATGTTTAAGCTAAATTAAAATAAAAAATTTTTTTTATAAACTGTTTTATTATAAAAAGCATATAAACTAGTTTTAATAGTATACTAAAATTAAAACAAGCTTATTAAAGCTATAAAAAAAACTTATTACTAGCTTTTTTTAAAATATAATATATGCTATTATATAAACAACTATTATAATTGTTATAAAAATAAACAACTAAAAAATAAAACTTTAAAATTGTTATATTTTATATTAATACTTTAAAATATTTAAAAATATATAATAATAAATAGCAAAAATATATTATTAAATAAATATAAATATAATTATATATAAATATTTATTAATAAGTTTAATAAAATAATTATAACTTTATTAAAATATAAAATAAATATAGCAAAAACTTTTACTGCTTAATATTATTGCTTAATATACTAATTTTTTAAAATATTTAAAGTATAGTTTTTAAATAATATAAAACTTTTTATTTTTAAGTTTATAAAAATACTAAACTATTTAATTAGTATAAAATATAAACAAAAAAATATTTATTATTTTTAAATATAAAAAATAATTAAAAAAATAAACTATAACTTAAATTAAAAACTATAATTTTATATTAATAAATACTAAAATAACTAAAATATTTATTTATTAGTTTTAAACTTTATATATAATATTTTATAACATTTAATAATTAATATAGCTTTAATAAAAATAGCTATAAAAACTAAGCTAAAAAACTATTTAACTATTAACGTTATAAAAAAAATGCTTAATAATAAGCAAGCAAAAAAAGCAGTTAAACTAGTAAAACAAACAAAAAAAGTTTAAAAAATAGCTTATTAAACAATTATAATAGCTTAAAAAAAATAAAAATTATAAACAAACAAAAAATATAAGCTTATAAACTTTACTATAACTAATAAAGTTTTTTTAAATAAAAAAAGCTTATTTATAACAATATTAACTATATAATTAAATTTATAATTTATAAAATTATTTATTGTGTTAAAATAATATAAATATAATTATATATTAAATATATTTAATACTTATAAAAAAAAAACCTATTTTATATTAACTAACTATAAAAAACAAATAACAACTTACTACTTTAATAAATATAAAAAAAACTATTATTTAAAAAAATTAACAGCAAACTTAAATATAAAATTAATTAAATAAAAAAAGCTAAAATATTCGGCCGCTTTAAAAAATTATAATATTAAATTTTATAAAAAAACTATAATTTTAATAATATTTAGTACTTAGCTAATAACTTTAAAAACATATTTATAGTTTTAAATAAATTTTATTAAAAACGTTTAAAAAAACTTAAACTTTTAATATATTTATAAAAATAAATATATATAGCCGCTGTAAATAAATTTGCTAAAAACTATAAAAATAACAATTGTACTAAAAAATTTAACATTAAAAAACTAAAAATATATTGCTATAAGCAATAAACTTTAATTTAGCTTTTAACTAAAGTTTTAGTTTTAGCAAAAAATAATATAACAATTTAAAACAAACTTATACTTAATAAATTATATAATTATATATATAATAAAAAAATAATAAAATAATTATACTATTAATAAGCTTTATGCACTTTACTGCACATATATATAACTATATATATTTATATATAACCGCAAGCTATTTTTATATTTTTTTTTTTTTTTTTTTTTAGCTTAAAATCTTTGTTTATAAAATTAATAAACTAGTATTCTGCTATATAACGATTATAACAAAAAAAAAATAACAGCAAAAAAAAAAAAAAAAAGTTTTATTTTAAGATTTAATAAAATAAAAACTTAAAATAAAAACTACTAAAATAGTAAAAATATTAAAAATAGTAATAATAATAATAACAATAATGTTTTTATTATAATTTTAATTAAATTTTAACTATTTATAGCTATATACTTATTTAAATAACTATTTAAAAGTAATAGTTAAATTTTTTTTTATATTAATATATTTTTAAAACTTATTTATGTTTTATTATTTAAACTATAAAGCTTATAATATTTTTTTTAAAATAATATTTTTTTTTTTTACTTTATTTTTTAATTTAAGCTAAATATTGTAATATATTTGCTTTTATTTTTGTTTTTAAGCGTTTTATATTTTATATAATTTTAAAATATTTTATTTTTTAGTTTGCTAACTAAAATACTAGTTTTTGCTTTAGTTTTGCAATATAATAGCATATAAAATAATAATAAACAATATAATAGCAAACTATAGTAAAATATAGTATAAAAAAATATATAATTTATAAAAAATAGCATAATTTTTAATTATTAGCTTATTAAATTTTTTAAATAATTTAATTTATTTATATAAAATATATAATTTATAAAATATAGCATAACTTTTAATTATTGGCCTACTTAATTTTATAAACAATTTATATTAAATTTTATATATATAGTTATATTAATTTATTTAAGTATATAAAATACTATATTATAAATATAGTTAAAGCTGCATATAAAAATAATGTTTTGTTTTATTACTAACTTGTTTATATAAAATAATAAAATATATATATATAGTATATAGCAATATAATATTTATAGTAAGTTTGTAGCATAGTTTAGTTTGCTTTATTTATTAGTTTTTATATGCTATATATAGTAAGTTTTTTTATATAAACTATTTTTTTATAATATTTTATATAAAAATGTTTTTTATAATTTAAGCTAGTTTAATTATTATAAAGTTTATTAAATTATTATGTTTTGTTTTTATATATAACTTTTATACTAAAGTAATATAGCATATTTTTTACGCTTTATTTTTATTGCTATAATTAATATGCTTATTTTAAATATAACTTTATAGGTTAGCAACTTTTATAAAACTTTTAATTTAATTATATAGCTAGCAAACAAAAGCAAAGCAGCAAAAATTACTATTACTTATTACTATTAGTATTGTTTTATTTTTATATTATATATATATAACTATACTAAATAATATAAACTATAATAAAAGTTAATTTTTAAAAGTTAAATACTAGTACTATAATAGCTATTAGCTTAAAAACGTTTATAAAAATTTATATAACTTATAAAATATAAATATTTAAATAAAGTATACTTTAAACATAATAAGCAAAATATATTAAACAATATTAAAATAAATTATTAATTATAAAAGTAAAAAGCAATTAATTTATATTAAATAAAGCAAGCTATAAAAGCTATACTTTAATAAAACATATTAACTTTAAGTTTATAAAAATAGCGCTTGTTTTTAGTACTTTTAATAGCAAATATTATATTAAGCTAACTTATAAACAATATAATTAAAATTAACGTATAGTAAGTTATAATATTAGTAAAAGCTATTATTATATTAATATAAACTAGCTTTAAAAAAATTATTAAATTAAATATTTATTTATAGCTAGTTATAAAATTATACTATTGTTTAAACTAAGCTAATAATATAGTTATTATATTTATATATTTGCTATTATACTATTAGCAAAAATTTTAAACTGTGTTATATTATATACTATATAATTAAAATTAATAAAAAAGCAGTTTTTAAATATTAATAGCTTAGCAAAAGTTTTTAGCTTTAAAGTTTATTAGTTTTTTAGCTAAATAATATATATATTATAATAAATTATATTAACCTTTTAAAACGTTATTAATTTTATTATATATATTTTTATATAATTTTTACTGTTTTTTAATAGCTATTAAATATTTTATAGCTACTATAAATATTTTTTAAAACAATTATATTATATAATAGTATAATATTATAAAACTAGCTATACTTTAGCTAGTATTTGCTGTTTAATAAACTGTTAAATAATTTAAATTTTATATAAACTATTAGCTTATAGCTTAAAAAAAGTGCTAAAAACAATAGTAATATTATTAAAGTATATACTATTATTAATTTACTATTATAAATTAATAGTAAAAACTAAAGCTAACTAAAACTTATTTTGCTTTTTGCTATATTTGTTAACGCTAGTTAAAAAGCTTAGTATAATTAAAAAAAAAAAACATTAAAATTAGCTGCTAACAATATTACTTATAAATAAAATTAAGCAATTTTTATATAGTAAAACAAAAAAAAGCTATACTTAAAAAACAAATGTTAATATTATATAAAGTTAGCTTTATTTGTATTTTTTTTATAAATAATGCTTAAAGTTTTATGCTTAATTAAAAACTTAGTTATAAAAAACTTTGTTTATTAATATAAAGCATTTATAAAAACAATAAAATTAAATTAATAATATTGCAGCTAGTTTAAAAAATATTAAAAAAAACAAAAAATAAAAGCAAATAAACTTTATAATTTGTTTTTAAAATAAGTAGCTTAAATAATAAATAGTTATTATAGTTTATATAGCTATACTTATTTTTTTATTATTATTAAAAATTAGTTATTATTATTTTATTAAAAGTATATATAATATAAGCTATATAAAACTATAATAAAACGTTTATATATTTTATAAAACTATATTATATAGATTATATTATATAGTTTATATTATAACTTTTTAGTGTTTTAAAGTTATAGTTTATATATTGCTGCTATATAAGCTTGCTATTTATATATATTATTTTAGCAATTTTTTATTTTTTTAAAGCTTTGCTTTTTATAATTTTAATTTTAAAATTGTAAAGTATAAAGTTTATAGCTTTTTAGTTTAAATATATATAATTTAATTAACCGTTATAATATTTAAGCTTAAAAAGCTTATTAATTTATTTTAATTAACTTTTTACTTAACTAGCTATTTAAAAAACTTTTTAAATAACCTTTTAATTAATTAATATTATTTAGCTTTTGTTATTTTTTATTTTTATTAAAAATAATTATTATTATATATTAACTTTAGTTTAAAAGCTATTAAAGCCGCTAAAGCTATTATTTTAGCATAATTATATTATAATAATAAAAAATACTTATATTTTTTTTTATTTTATTTAGTAATTTAATTAATTTAGTTTTAATAATATTAAATATTTTAAAACTTTAAAGTTTATATATATATAGTTTAATTAACTATTATAATATATAAATTATAAAAATAATTTATTAACTAGTTTGCGTTTTAAATTTATTTTATTTATTTTAAATATTTGCTTTATAAATATTAATATATTTTATTTTTAACAAGTATTTTTGCTTTTTAGTTATTATAGTATTTTTATTATATAATACTAAATATTTTAAAGCTTTAAAGTTTATATATATACGGCTTAATTAACTATTACAATATATAAACTAATAAGCTAGCTTACTAGCTAGCTTATATTTTTTTTTAATATATTTTATTTAGGTTACTATATATTAGCTTGCTTTAATTATATTAATAAATAGTTATAAAACGTTAATTGCTTAATTAGCAAAATAACAAAAAAAATTTATTTAAAATACTTATTATAAATAGCAATAAAACTATTATAGTAAAATTATTTTAGTTTAGCTAGCTAAAATAACTTTATAATACTATATAAATTATTTGCTTAATAAATTATATGTTATAAATATAGCTTTATAACATATACTTTTATAAAATATTTTAAATAGCTATATATTGTAAAATAAATACTAATAATAACTTTAAGTACTATTTTAGTATAATAATATATTTGTTTATTATTTTATATTATTTAAGTGCTTAAATAATATTTTATTAATATAATAAGCTTTATAGTTTAAATAATAAAATATAAATAAGCTTTAAATATTTATAAATATATAAAGCATTTTAACTATTACTTTTATATAGCTAAATATATATATAAAAGCTTTTTTGTTTTATATAAAGCTATAAATAATTAAAATTTAGTTAAAATTATAATAATTATTATATTTTATATATATAAATAGCTTAATATTATGTTTTAAAGTTATAAAAAATAATTAATTTTTTTTGCAAATACTAATTATAAATTAGTTAATTGCTAATATAAATTTATAAATATAAACAACTATAAGTTAAGCTATATTATTATTTAGTTATATTTTTTTTTTTAATATAAAGCTTTTTTTAATTATATTTTTAGTATGCTATTTTTAGTTTTTTATTTTAACTTAATAAATAGCTTTAATATAAATGCTAATAATTTTTTTGTTATTTTTAATATAGCAAAATTAGTTATTAATATAGTAAACTTTAAACTTTAAAATATAAGTTTTAATAAAATACTAATTTAATATAAATTATACTTAACAAATTATATTAAGCTTAATAAAGCTATAAAATATAACTTTTGTTATATTTATACTAAGTATAATATTAATATAACTAAAAACTAAAATAATACTATTAAGTTAACTTAAAATAAATAAGCAAAAATTATTACTATAAATATTTTTTTTAATAAAATAAGCAAAATTAATAAAATTATTATTATAGTTTATATAGTACTATTAATTAGTAATAAAACAATTTGTTAAAAAAATAAAGCTAGCATTTTAATAGTATTTATAAATTATTTTTATTTTTTTTAATTAAGCAATTATATAAATAGCTTTAATAAAAAGTTTATTTACTATAATAGTTTTATAATAGTTATATTTGCATAAAAAAATAGTAAAACTAGTTTTAGCTTAATAAAAAGCTTTTTAAAAAAAAAGCAATAAAAAAAAAAAAAAAAAAAAATAAAAAAAATAACAAAAAAAAAAAAAAAAAGAAAAGTAAAAAAAAAAAAAAAAAAAAAAAAAAAAAAAAAAAAAAAAAAAAAAAACACTTTTAAAGCTTAAGCTGCTAACAAAACTTTAGTAGCTATAATTGTTTAATTATATAAACTTTTTTAGCTTACTGCAGTATATAGTAAAAAAGTAAACAAAAAAGTAAAAAAACGTAAAAGTATATATTTGCTTGTTTTTTAATAGTTTTTTAATTAATTATAGCTATAATTAAAAATAATAGTTTATAAAATTATATAATATAATTAATTAGTTATATTAGTTATTTTATTTTTATAATAATAAAACTAAAACTAAATTAAAATTAAGTTAATATATAAAATAAAAAAGTTTTTTAATTTAAAAAATATATTATATATATATAATTTTAACGGTTATAATATAGCTATTAAATTTTTTATAGCGTTATTATACTAGTATTAAGTTTTAAAATATTATTATAACTAAAACAAAAAACAATAATTATTAAAAAGTTTAATTATATTATATTTGTTTTAAATTAATAAATATTTATATTTTTATAATAAACTTTTGTTTAAAAAAAAGTTATTATAATTTTAAATTATTATAGATTTATTTTGCTTACTTTTATTATTATTATATAACGTAAATTTTTTTTATAGTTAATTGTTTTTAGTATAAATAAGCCTAAGCTAGCTTTTAATAATACTTATTATTATAAACTTTTAAATTTAAATATTTATTATTATTATATAAAAAATTTTAATTAGCGTTTTTAAATTGTTAAATATTTTCTACTTAAGCAAATAAATAAACTGCAACTAAATAGCTAAGCTAAAGCTTAGTATGCAAAACAAAAAAGTAAGCAATAACCCTTTTATACAAAAAAAAAGCAAGCTATATATAAGCTATATATAGCTTAGCCTTTTTTATATAACCAATTACTAATAATTATATACTAGTAGCTATATATAGCTGCTAATAGCTATTAATATAGCTTTTAGTAGTATATATAGCTATTAACAACCAATTTATTATATATGGCTATTTTACTGCTTTACTAATTGCTTTGCTAGATATAATACTGCTGCAAACAAGCTGCTAACATAAAAATATAAGCTACTAACAGCTAACATAAATTAACGCGTTATTTAATATATAAAGCATAAAAAAAACTTTCTAACTATTTGTTTTTTATATAAAACGCTGCAATAAAGCAATTAATACTTACTACTTTTTTTAAAAAACCTAAAAAAGGCCTAATTTAAGTGGTTTTTATTATATATAGCTTATAAATACGCTATAAAGCTTTTTATAATATAGTTTTCTTTTTAAGTACTGCTTTAAATAGCAATAAACCTAAAGTTTAAACATTAAATTGCTAAATATTTATATATAAATATATTATTTATTATATTATATATTTTTTAATATATTATAAACAAATATTATTTTATTTTTTATTAACTTATAATAAAATTTATATTTATTATTATATAATTATTTATTTTTAATTTTTATTTTTTGTTTTATTTATTTTTTTTGCTAGCAATATAAATTAAATAAGCTTTAGTAATTTTTAATAAGCTAAAACAATAAATATTAATATTTTAAATTGTTTTTTTTTTTTAAAAAAATAATATATTTTTATTTAAGCCTATAAATATTAATAGCTTAAAATATTTTTTATTATTAAATAATATTTTTTTATTTACATTTATTAATTATTATAAAACTAATAATTTAAATAAGCTATATATAAAAAAAAAAAAAGTTTTAAAAGCTATATATATTATAAACTTTAAGCTAAATATATATTTAAATATACTAGTTTTTTTTAAAATAAACTATGTTTAAACATTTTTTGTTAATTTATTATGCAAAAATATAATTATATTTTTAAAAAAAAAACAATTTATATTATTTATATAAATATATTATTATAGTTATTAAACAATAGGCTTTGGCCTATTTACAGTTACCTAGTGATTTATGTTTTACGTATTACAGTATAATTAGATGTTTATTGCTAACTAACCAACCTATTAGGCTTTCTGTTAAGCCGCAATTTGTTAGTTAGACTAATAACACCTTTAATACCTTTTTTTTTATATAAATACAACAGAAGCCAAAACGCCAGAAATAGCTTTTTTTTTTGCAATAATGCCTTTTAATTAAGCTTTAAACAGCAGCTATAAAGATGCCTCTGTTGTGCTTCTATTTTAAGCCGCAGGCAAGTTACCAAGACCTATTAAGCTATTCAGCCTGCCGCTGTGCAACAAGTCGACCGATTTATATATTTGTTAACTTTCTAAAATGCTTTAATAAAAACTTTTTTTTTGATATTTTTAGTTTTATATTGGTTTATTTTGCTTTAGTTTATTTTAGTTTTTATTATAGCTTTATAAAATTTTAAATATTAGCAATTGTTTAAATATATAAAAAAATAAATAACTATAAAATAGCGTTTATAAGTATTATTAAACTTGTTAATATTTTAAGTGTTAAAATTTTTAATTGCTTTTAGCGATTTAAAAATAGTTTTAGCTAAAGCTTTGCTTTAAGGGCTTGCTATAGTATATTGTTAAGTTTAAGTACTCTAGTTGTTGGTAGTAGTAATAGTATTGTTATGAAGTGTGTAGTAATAATAAAAGTGCAGTTATAACAGTAGCAATAGAAAGTAAAAAAAATAACTGCTCTATAAGTAAAGCTTTCTGCTTACTTTTTATTTTTATAGTTAGCAGCAAGCATTTTTATTTGAATTTAAATATACACAGCATATTAGATAAAGTTTAGTTAGCAAGCTTAAAACAGCTACTTTTTTGCTACTTTTTTAGCTAAAGTTTAGCAATTAAACATATTAGTTTTTTTTTTTATATATTGCTAGCAATTTGTAATAAAAAAAAGTTTAGCTTAGCGCATACGCTAAAAATTTAAAGCTGCGCTTGTTGTATAAACAGCTATATAGGATAGTTTTAGTAAAGTTATAAGTAGCATTTTTTTTGCAGTAAGCTTAATATCTAAAGTTGTTAAAGATTTATATTATATTTGCATTACTTATGTAGTAAAATAACTGTATAGCAATAACTATATATTTATAACTAACTTTATTGTATAAAAATAACTAGGTATAAAAAAAAAGCAAGCGTTGCGCATTTAACGTTTTAATAAAAATTAAACCATAATAATAATTATTAAATAATAAAATACTATTTATTTTATACTAGCAAAATAAATATATATTGTTTTATAGCTATATATAAATTGCTAAATAAAATAAAAAATTAATATAAAATATTACTAAGCTAAATATAAATTATTTTTTTATAATAATATATAAAGCTAAAGCTTATAAGAATTTTGCTAATAATTTGTTTAAAAGTTTAATATAAAATTTATGCTAAGTTAATAAACATTATATAGCTTATAGTGCTTATATAAGCTAGCCACTTTTATAAGCGCTAAAGCTTTTAAATATTTTTATTAAAATATTTTATTTTTTAGCTAAACTATAAAAAAAAAATGCTAAGCTTTAATAAAAATATTATTTAAAAGCTAATATTATATTTATTAAAAACTGCTTAAACTAAGCTAAAAAGTATTAAATTTTAATAGTTTTTTTATTAATAGCAATAATATTATAAATAAATATTATTAAGCAAAGCAAAAAATAATAATAGTTATTTAACGCTTTAATAAACGTTTTATTTTTATAATATACTATAAAAAGCTTAAAAAATTATATAGTATAGCTAGTTTAATAGCTTAAAATAAACAAAAAATTATTAATAAAAATAATAAAAGCTATATAAATATTAAATTATAAACTTTTTAATAATTTTTAAGCTTTAAACAACTTTAAAAAATATAGTTTATTAAGTTTTTTTTAAACGTATAAAAATTATTAGCAGCAAACCAAATAAAAAATAAATAATAATAATATATTTATTATTTTGCTAAATATATAAAAGCTTGCTTTATACTATTTATAATTAGTTATAGTTTATTATAATATACTTAAAAAGCAGTTTTTTTTGCTATTTATTATTTTAAATCTATATAGTAAGCTTATTTTTTATTTGTTTTTTTTTATATATTATTTTTTATTTTAAAAAATAAGTTATAAATAAAAAAACCTTTTTATTTTTTGCTGGTTTATATTTAATAAAAAAAAATAAAATGCAATAAATATACTAAAAAGCATAGTTTTAGCAAATTTAACTTAAATATATTAAAGCTATTTATTATTATAATATATAACTTAAAATAAAAGTATAAAAAAGCTTATATATTTAATATATAAACTATAAAAATTATTATTTTAAATAGCTTTAAGCTTTTTTACTTAAGCAAGTAGATAAACTGCAACCAAATAGCTAAGCTAAAGCTTAGTAAGCAAACAAAAAAGTAGGCAATAATCTTTTTATATAGGGGGCACAAGTTATATATAAGCTATATATAGCTTAACCTTTTTTTATATAACCGATTACCGACCACTGTATACTAGCAGCTGCAAACAGCCGCTAAACAGCTATTAGTATAGCTTTTTAGCAATATATATAGCTATTAACAACTAAATTATTATATATTGGCCATTTTACTACCCTGCTAATTATTTTGCTAGGCGTAATACTAATATAAACAGGCTGCTAACGTAAAAATACAGGCTGCTAATAGCTAGTATAAATTAGCATATTATTTAATATATAAAGCGCAAAAAAAAACCTTTTAACTATTTATTTTTTATAAAAGCACTATAATAAAGCAATTAAACTTTACTACTTTTTTTAAAAAACCTAAAAAAAGCTTAGGTTTAAGTAGTTTTTATTATATATAGCTTATAAATATATTATTAAAGCTTTTTATAATATAGTTTTTTTTTTATATACTGCTTTAAGCAGCAATAAACCTAAAGTTTAACTATTATTAAATAGCTTTAAGCTTTTTTATATTTTATTTTATAAATATTTTTTTTATTTAATATTATATAAAAAATATAACTATAAAATTATTATAATATTTAGTTTAATTAAATATTTTAGTTAAAAAAAATTTAACTTAGTTAAAAACTTTAATTAAGCTTTTTATATGTTTATATTTAAGTTAATATTTATAAATAATATTTACTACAATTATTATTTTAAAAACTTTTTAAAAATTTATATTTATATATTTTTTATATTTTTAAAGCATTAGTTTTAAATTTTTAAAAAAAACTGCAGTAAAAATATTTAGCAATTTAAAAAAAACAGTTTTTTAGCAATTTAACTATTAGTATTATATAAATTTGCTATTAAGCTTATATTAAGTAAACTTTAAATTTAAATAAACTTATTTAGCTATAAACAAATTAATTTTAAGTAAAAAACTTATTGCATTATACTATATTATTTTTAATAATTTGTTTTAAAAAGCAACTATTATAATTTTATTGTTTTTTATTTTTAAAATAAACTAAAAATTATTAAAATATATTAAAGTAGCTAAAAGCAAATATAATTTTAATAGTTAAACTTTAGGTTTATTACTATTTAAAACAGTATATAAAAAAAAATTATATTATAAAAAGCTTTAATAATATATTTATAAGCTATATATAATAAAAACTATTTAAACTAAGCTTTTTTTAGGTTTTTTAAAAAGTAATAAATATTAATTGCTTTGTTATAATATTTTATATATAAAAAATAAATAATTAAAAAGGTTTTTTTTATGCTTTATATATTAAATAATATATTAATTTATATTAGCTGTTAGTAGCTTATATTTTTATGTTAGCAGTTTATTTGCAATAATATTATGTTTAATAAAACAATTAATAAAGCAGTAAAATAGCTAAATATAATAAATTAGTTATTAATAGCTATATATACTATTAAGTAGCTATATTAATTGTTTGTTAGCAACTATATACAGCTGCTAATATATAGTTATAAATAATTAATTATATAAAAAAAGTTAAGCTATATATAGCTTATATATAGCTTGCTTTTTTTTTTGTACAAAAAGGTTGTTGCTTACTTTTTTGTTTGCTTGCTAAAACTTGGCTTAGCTATTTAGTTGCAGTTTATTTACTTGCTTAAGTAAAGCAAATATAATTTTAATTTAAAATTTTACTTTAAATTTATTTAAATAATTTATATATATATACTATTTATAATATAAAGCTTAGCTTACTATAAGTATTAAACTTTTATTTAATAGTTATTTATATTAAAAATAGCTTATTTAAATATAATTATAATAATTATAATAAAGCTTTTATTTATAATTTTTTGCTTTAAATATATATTTAATATAATTATTTAAAACAAAACGGTAATATAAAATATACTAAGTATAATAAAAGTTTTTTTTGTTATTTTTAGTTAGCGGTATATAAATATACTTATAGGCTAAAAAACTATATATGCTAAAATAATAGCTGTTTAGCTTAATTTAATATTTAAGTTTAACTAAATAAATATGTTTAAAAAGTTTATAGGCTAAAAAACTATATATGCTAAAATAATAGCTGTTTATTTTAATTTAGTACTTTAAACAAACTAAATAAACATGTTCGAGCAATTTATAAGCTAAAAGATTATATATATTAAAATAACAGCTGTTTATTTTAATTTAATATTTAAGTTTAACTAAATAAACATGTTTAAAAAGTTTATAAGCTAAAGAACTATATATGCTAAAATAATAGCTGTTTATTTTAATTTAATATTTAAAACAAACTAAATTAATATATTAAAGCAGTTTATAAGCTAAAAAACTATATATACTAAAATAATAGCTGTTTATTTTAATTTAAAAGCTAAAGCTAACTAAATAAATATGTTTAAAAGGTTTATAAGCTAAAAAACTATATATGCTAAAATAATAGCTGTTTATTTTAATTTAGTAGTTAAAAATAATTAAATTAACATATTAATAAAGTTTATAGGCCAAAAAACAATTATGTTTAATTAAATTTAGTTTTTTAAAGCTTATATTATAATTTGTACTGCTAGTATTATAAGCTTTATAATATAAGCATTAATATATAAATAGGTTATAAATATTTATTAAAGCATAAAAAGTTATTATATAAAAAAAAAAGTTTTATTTAAATAGGCTAATTTATTATATGCGGCTTTTTTTAGCTTTTTATAAATAAAAATTTTTTTTGTTATAAATAATATATTTGTTTAATTGGCTTTTTTATTTTATATTTTAGTATTAAAAATATATAAATATAAATAGTTAAAATTTAGTTAAGGTTATAATAAGCCTAAATAGCAAAGCTAACAAAAATAGTTTAACTGTTATATATATTATTACTATTTTTTTTATATATAAATAATAGCTATGCTTTATACTAAAATAACTTAAGGTGTTTTTAAGTATACTTTAAAAGCTTAACCTGTGTTATTTTTTTAGCTATTTAAAAATTTTATATAAAAAAAAAGTTAAAAAAATTAAAAAAAAAAGTGTATATTATTTGTAAGTAGTAAATTTTTAGCTAAAATTAAAGCTAAAAGCTAAGCTATTTATATAGAAAATTAATAAAATTTTAGCTAGATTTTTTTTATATAATCGATTTAACTTTTAGTTAAATTATTTGCTTTGTTTTAATACTATTAAATAAAATTAAAAATTAAACAACTGTTTTTTAGCTTTAAAAAACTTGTTATATTTTTTTTAGAGCTAAAAAAACTGTAAAACTTAAACTATTATACCTAAAAAGCTAAATTTTACTAAAAATGCTGCTTTATAAATAAAAAAGTAGTATAAAAACTTATAAGCTAAATATATTTAGTTAAAAAAAAACTTTTAGCTAATACTAAAATAAAAATATAGGTTAGCTTTTAGATTATTTTTTAAAATAATAATATTTTAATAAAAGCAGTAAAAATTAAGGTTTAAATATAATATATAAATATTTTATATATATAGTTAAAAATAAATTTTATTATTATTAGCTAATTATAGCTAATAAGCTATAGCAGCTAATAAAATAAATAAAATTAAATAAAAATAGTTTATATTAGCTAATTATAGCTAATAAACTATAGTAGCTAATAAAACAAATAAAATTAAATAAAAACTATTTATAATATTTATAATAAAAGTTATAATAAAGTATAAATATATAAAAGTTGTTAAAAAATTATTTTGTTTATATATTTAATATAAAAAATTTTAGCTAGTTTAAAAAATGCTTAAAAATATTTAAACAAATTTAAAACTTTTATATAATAATAAAAGTTTTTTTTTAATAAAACTATATAGCTATTATTAATTTTATTATATATATAAAACTAAATGTAAAAAAAAAGCAAGCGTTGCATATTAAATATTTTAATAAAAATTAAACTATTATAAGTTTTTTTTTAATAAGTTTTTATTAAATATTTAAAATATTTATATAATATATATAAAGCAAACTAATAAATTAATATACTGCTTTATACTTTAAAAACATAAAAATAAAACTTAAAATTTAAGTATTTTAGTTTTGTACTAATATAATTTACTTTGGTGTATTATGACATAAATAATAACAGTTGCTAATTGCAAACCTTTTTTTTTATTTTTTTTATTTTTTTTTTTTATTTTTTTTTTCTATTTTTTTTTTTTTTTCTTTTTTTTTTATTTTTTTTTTCTCCTTTTTTATTTTTCTTCTTACTTTTTTTTCTCTAAACCTGTTTAAACAACTGTTTATATATTTTTTTTTATTTTTTATATAACCTACAATTAAAACTTTTTAAAATGGCTTATATATCTTTAAATAACTTACAATTATATTTTTTTAACAACAAGCAGCGGTATATAGTTTTTTTTTATATATATATAAGTATATTAACTTAAAATAGCTTTTTTTGCTTTAAATAGTTTTACTATAGCTTGAATACTTAAAAAAAAATATTAATATTATTTTATAAAACAGCAAAAATAATCTGTTTATTAAGCAAGCCACTATTATATATAAGTATATTTTAAAGCTATTTTTTTTTTAAAACTAAAAAAATAGTAATAATTAACTTTAAATGCTTTAGTAAGCTTTAAAATACAAAAAGTTAAAAATATTATATAGCTAGTTTTTATTAATAATTTATATAATAAGCTTATAAGTAAACTAGCTATAAGCATAAAAAACAAAAATATTACTTAATAGCATATAAATTATACTATTAGTTAATAAAACATTAATTTATAAATCTGCTTTATAAAAATGTACTAAAAAATTCGTAAAATTAAACAAGCGGTTTAAATCGCTTAGGTTATTTTTATACGCTAAAAAAAAAAAAAAAAAAATTTTTTATAAACTTCGATTTTAGTTTTTATTATAAGAACAATAATAACAACAAAGTTTAAAGCAACAAAAATAACAACAAGGTCCAAAGCAACAAAAATAACAATAAGGTTTTTAATAACAAAAAAGCTTAAAATTAGTAAACAGTATATATAAACTACATTTTTAAACCTTTTAGTAGTTTGGCTACTAACAAACAAATTGTAGGTTAAAAAAGCAGTTAAATAACCTATATAATTACTACTTATAGGCTTAAGGTTAAATTAAATAATTAGTTTTAGCTAGTGTAGCATATATATAGCAAATATATAGCATAAAAAAAAAAAAGCACTAATTATATAATTTATTGGTTTATAGGTTTACTGTTAGTTTATAGGTTTATTAGTTAAATAAAAGTTATAACTTATAATATAAAGCAGGTTTTATTTTACCGTTTATTTATTTATTTATTTATTTTATAAAATAAAGTAAAATATCTATGTATGTTTTATAATAAAACTTACTTTAGCTTATTTTTAAAGGCCGAAAAAAAAAAAAAACATTTTATAGCTAAAGTAAAAAAGTAAAAACTTATAGCTAAAATAAAAAAATAAAAACTTATAATGTTTAATATATATAGCTAGCTATATAACTTTATTTTGGCTATATAACTTTACTTTAGCTATATAATTTATTTTAACCGTTTTAATAAAACTAAAGTAAAGCTTTTAAAACAAGCTTTTAAAACAGGTTTTTAAAGCTAAAACTTTATTAAAAATAGCAAATTAAACTTTTAACAAGTTATTTTAAAAAACTTATAGCTAAAATAAAAACTTATAGTTAGAATAAAAACTTATAGCTAAAATAAAAACTTATAATAAGTGGTTAGTTTAGTTAAAAAACTAGTTAAATAATTAAAAAGCAAACAAACTTATTTTAGTTATTTTTAAAAGCTAAAAAAAAAAAATATATATATATATATATATATATATATAAAGCAAAACAAAGCAAAGCTTTTAAAATAAGCTTTTAAAATAGGTTTTTAGAGCTAAAACTTTACTAAAAATAATAAATTAAGCTTTTAGCAAGTTATTTTAAAAAACTTACAGCTAAAGTAAAAACCTATAGCTAAAATAAAAACTTTTGTTTAAAAGTTTAGTTAAATAGTTAGTTTAGTTAAAAAACTAGTTAAAAAACTAGTTAAAAAACTAATTAAAAAACTAAAAAACAAATAAACTTACTTTGGCTTATTTTTAAAAGTTAAAAAAAAAAAAAATATATATATATATATGCTATATATAAAGCAAATAAGTTAAGTTAATATAAAGTAAAACAAAGCAAAACAAAAGCTTCTAAAATAAGCTTTTAAAATAAGTTTTTAAAGCTAAAATTTTACTTAAAATAGCAAATTAAACCTTTAAAAAATTATTTTAAAAAAATCTACAGCTAAAGTAAAGTAATAAAAACTTATAACTAAAGTAAAGTATATTACTGTTAAGTAATTGGCCTAGTTAAAAAACTGGTTAAAAAACAGATTTACTCTAGCTATTTTTAAAGGCCGGAAAAAAAAAAAAAAAACATACATATATGTAAGGCAGGCAGATAAGTCAAGTCAACGCAAAGCAAGGCAAGGCAAGGCAAAGGCTTTTAAGACAGGCTCCTAGAACATGACTCTAGAGCCAAGACTTTGCCAAAAATGGCAAATCAAGCCTCCAGGGACCTAGGTAGAAGTTAGAAGCTTCCTGGTCCATCCATTTGAATATATCCATCGGGATCAAGTATCTGTGGGTATCATTAGCATCACTCGCAATAATAGTGTCGTCGGAATCACTGGTGTCACTAGCATCCCTAGAAATATCGGTATCACGATGGCGGGCACGGCCGCTATATTCATCCTCGTCGTGCGGCTGCTCACTACCGTACATCTCATGCAACTTCTCATTAATGAGATCTGCAGCAATGCCGAACACTGCAAACATCATACACGGCATCGTTAGGAAAATGATTGTAGCCCACCTCAGCCACTCCCACCCTTTGCTTAGAATCTTGCGTGCCACCCCGCGGACTTGCCTTATGTAACCGCGTATGGAGAAACCGAGGTGCTCGAGACTCTGGCGTGAAATGACGGAAAGATTGCTTACTGAGACGTTGCGGCCTCTGAAGTTGATAGTCTCGCTAATGCTGTTGCCTTCATCGATAGAATCAATATCTGAGTCATAGGATAAGATTACGAGCCGGAATAATCTGCTACGTAACGACATGTCAGGGCCAACTAGATAGCGAAGGGGAGTCAAAGTGAACGGCGATGTTTAGACTAGCCGGGGCGGCGGGTATCGGTATGCTCGTGCTAGGGGAAGAGGGACATTCGGTCGATAAATTTTCCATTGTGAAAATGTTTCTGGCCTCTTTTATATGGAGAAAATTTTGAATGGGCATGTTCGAAATCTATACCTGTGTTTGAGAAACTCTCGTGGCATGTAAGCTGGTTGGGAACGCAAACCAAGTTTCAAGAAGTCCTAGGTATATCAAATATTAGATCGTCTACCGCAATACAAGTTTGGTCGACTATCACATATCCTGTGTAGAAAACATAACTACTTGGAAGGTAAAAGAAATTCCTATATCCTAAACTATAGTTTTATTTTAGTTTATATACTAGTATTCTATGATACAAAGGAGAGTTGTTTATCGTGTGAGACTCAAAATAAATAGCAGAAGTCGTTTTCAAAGGCTCTGTTTAAAATACCCCTTTACTACAAAGGAAAAATAGCTTAAAATTGAATGCAATATTAAACACTCGGCACAAAGGCGTTTGCTAGCTTCGGGTTTATTAAGTACAGTTGAGGATATGCACGAAGCCAGTGCCCGGAGCATTAGAATTAATAGCGTTATACTGTCAAGGAATACGATACGCACGTGTGGATTTATTTTGTCCTTCCCCACCGTAGACCTATTATGTGAGTAGTTACCGACCCTAACTGTTTCTTGATGATATTTTCTGCCGTAGTAGGCTCTTTCATAGTATACGGCGCCGTGAACTTTACCTTCGCCGGGTATGTGAATTTCAGTATCTAGGTTAGTTTCGGGTAAGAAACCTGAAACGCAAACTATATCTTTGGCAAACGCGGTGCCCCGAAAGAGCCGGCCAATATTCTCGATATAAAGCATGACGAGCGAAATGACCTGGGACAAGATTGATTCAGAACTGATGAGAATCAGGCCCGCCTGTACAGTAACGTGGCTCAATGCATCACTCCTTTTTCTTGCTGCTATAAGTGACTTCGGCAGCCGTGGTCCTCCATAGAGAAACTTTGGGCACTGTTGAAGACCAAAGTGAAGTGATGTTGCTCTATGACCAGGGTAATATTTGACTGATAAAAAGGTCATAGTGCCCTTAGCCTCGGGGATCACTGAAATGTCACTTCGACATACGATGTGTCATTAGGGTCCTACTAGCTGCCTTTCGGAGACCCTGTTGTTTGTTTGTTGTTCACCAGGTATACGCATAGCACGTTGCATTCTAGGATGAACATACCGTGAACTTGGATCGAATGAGAGAAAAACTGGCTTGACAGCATATTTTTCAAAGTATACGTGAGCTGTAAAATGCATATATGCCATAGTGAACTTACAGAAACGCCATTCTAGTATTCCTCCCAAAGGTCTTTCCGATAGCCCTCTGTAAGGCGTTCATCAAGCCCATAAACCTCCTGCCAGCCAACAAACCCACGGTCAAGGACATAGACTTTCTGCGATTTCTTCTGGCTCTCTTCCGCGCCCGTCGCTTCCCCCCCGGAAAGAGCACGCATGGCCTCCTTCTCCCTCAAATACCGCAAAGCAGCGCCCGGCCCGCGCTGCTGACTCAGAGCGCAGTGGAACACAACCACCTCCTTGTCCGCGAGCTTGCGCAGCAGTGTCGGCATGGTAGCATCGAGGCTGCGGCTGGGGAAGTGTAATGAGCTGCGGATGTGGCCGCCTATATGATCTGTGGTGAGAGACGGGGTGGTGAGTATTTCTTTATTCAGGAAAATACGATGATTGTGTTTTTTAGTTCCGTAATCTTTATGTTGTGGTAGCAACAAAAAAAACAAGGAAGCTTAAGCTTCAACTTTACAGTGAGGAGATGATGAGGGCAAATAAGTGAGATACGTAGTCGGGATAAAAGCACTGCGCCATCGATCAAAACCCACGAGTCGAAACATGGTCGAATAACGAAATCTCGAATGAAAGAAATAGGACAAACAACAAATGGATGAAGCCAAAAAGAGCAAACATATCCAAAAGAAACCCACCATCGTCCCGAACGTCCACAATAGCAATATTCCCCTCTTGTTCTCCGGCTTTTGTAGTAGTAGCCGGGCTAGCAGCAAGGAGCATTCCAGCCAACTTGGAGGCCGTGATGCGCTCCAAGCTGGAGAGAGTGATGAGGGACATGGCAACTTCGTATGTATAATTCTAGTCTATCCCAGAGTGATGGTCGTGGTGGGAATATGTGGAACTGGGGATAGTGGTGATACCGGGGCGCCTTATAGAAATCTAGCCGTAGCTATGCTCGTGATAAGATGATGATGAAAAGAAAAAGAGGGATAGTTTATGTTTAAAGAGTTCTAGTATGTGGTTTGTGAAAGTTAAGAATTAATCTCAAGTTTGAGAACGATGCTTGACGGATGTGAGTATATGGAAAATGGTGGATTTAGGTGTAGTAGGTACTCCACGTATATGCGCTAGATGCAACGCGATCCCTGATACTTGCATGGTGCATCGCACCAAACCTCCTACCTTACGTCATCTTAGCCTTAGTTCAAGAGGTAGTATAAGGCATGGGCTTCATTTATGGGCGAGAACAATGAGTGGTTCAATGCATACTATTTATTCCATGGGGCCTCTAATCTCGCTTGCCAGCAGCCTTTCTAGATTTTTAGTGGTATAAGTAATACACAGGTATCGATACGACCATTATACTTGAGCGGATTGCAAGCAACATTGTGCCTATCCCTTCAAGGCCACATGCCATCCCACAAGAATAGCCAGCTTCCCCAGTATTTTTCATACTTGCCTACGATATAGGACAATCCATCTCCCTCCGTGCCCGTTTTGTACGGCCGTGTGTATAGACCCCCAGTCTTGAGGTGGCGCTTCATGGCTACGTGAACCGAGAAGCTGCTGGGCTGGACGCCTAGGAAGAACTCACTTCCTAATAGAACTACGTAATCGATGAGGCCCTGCTGATCCCAGCTGAGCGACTCAAGCTCGTCTAGATCGTCGTCGGACAGGAGATCCATCTTGGTCACAACCTTCATCTGTGCCATCTCGATGGCCGCGTCTATGAACTTGTCGGCTTCGGTCAAGTTTCCCGTCGCAAGATACGCGGTCTGGTAACCTCTCTTTCGGGCCTGCTCCATATACGCCTCCGACTGCATATCGTAGTGCGGCCAGAAGCGTAAGGCGTCGCTCTCGGTCCGTAGGTGGATGCCAACAAAGGCGCCGTCCTTGGCACCATCGGCGCGAGCAAATGCGTGCATCTTCTCCAGCGTCTTCTTCCCCAGCTGCAGGAATTTATCGTTGAGCCTGAGAATGCTACCAAAGGTGGCGGCCATCTCAGGCCCATCACGGTAAATCTGCCAATCGAAGAGCACGCCCCAATTGAAACGGATGAGGCGGGGACGTTCTTTGGAGGGAGGGTGGCCGTGCTTCTCGTTCTTGAGCCACCTGCGAAAAGCAAGGCCAAAGCGATCGGTGTGTCTGTTCTGATCCCAGGGGTCACAGCCTTCGCGGTTCCCGAGGTCCTTCGGGGTGATATTGTTTATCTTGGGAGTCTCACCAACACCAGGAATGTCTTTAACATCGTCGTAGAGGGTGATCTGCGGACAGTTTTTGTTGAAGGCATCGCGAAAGTGCTGCTCGTCAAACATGTAATCGAAAGGGAGGTAGTCGGTGAAGAGATCGGCTAGGTCCTTTTCGTTACGCTTGCGAATTTTCGGGATGGTAAGACCCGTAGCGCCGGCCTCGAGTGCATAACGCAGACATGTCTGAATGTAATTCCGTATGTTACCAATGCCTCCAGAATTGTTGTCGCAAATGTAGACCAGGCCTTCGACCCATGTGGTTTCATCACAAACTCGCTTCAAGGGCCAGCCGACAAAGGGCGCGTCGGGCTGGGACAGGTCGACATCATTGCCGGGGACCGAAGGTAAGTATGGAGGGGTCCATGAGGGTTTGGAAGATTTCTGGTCTTGAGGCGTCGGTGAATGAGGCTTCGAGGGCTCGGAGGAGGACTTGGAGGAGGAGGAGGATGGCGAGAATGACGACGATTCGGATAATGGTTTTGATAGGGGCTCTGAGGGTGGTTCGGATGAGGATGACGCGGGCGACGAGGACTCTGAAGAGGACTTGGATTTGGACTCGAACCAATCCACCGAGGGATAGGGGTAGGAGCGGGCGTCAGGAAGTCGAAAGGTCCATACCGCTATGAGGAGGACGATACAGAGCGTCGGGAGGAAGATGTTGCGTCGAGGCATGAAGCCTAGGAGGGAGTTCCGATGGCCATTATGTGCCATCACGAAGAGAGAACAAGTGAGCGCCAGAAATACAGCGTTGCACTAATAGGACTCGGTGGGTGCGTGGCGCTGCGCCGGCCCTCGATTTAGGCTTAGCTTAAGTAACCTCCACAGTTCTATCCCTGCTATTCCGGCATTAGTCCATGTACTGTAGGTAGGTACTGCTCTGCACGTGCTAAGAATACCTACCTACTACCTAATAATTATTGATATACCTACCTAAATACGGACAGATAAGAGGTAGAACTGGGATCTAGGGAAGGCAGCAGAGGGAGGAAATGAAAGAGGCAGTACGTGTGCATAGGTAGGTAGGTAGATCGGTAGACATAAGGTAAGTTGAATATAATAATTAAGGCATGTGGTTGAAGCCAGTTCCTTCTCCATTTTAATCCTCGTACCTCTTACCTTTTTACTTTTTGTGGCTGTTTCCATTTACGATCACTTGCTTGGGTCTCTAGTCTAGATTGGGTAAGTAGTTTGGAATTGTACCACCGACACTAAGTTGTCATTGGCGTGCGTCAAGGAGATAATGTGAGCTGTGATGTGAGTTTGAACTTCTTATGCGCCAATCAATCACCATGGTATTAGCTACTTACAACTCTTAAGGCTCGGTCTAAACTGCCTAAACTATTTCCCTTAGGTAGGTAATCCAATGATGTGCTAAGCTTATCACATCGTATTGCTGATTTTCTGCCGCAAAAAATCATACGTCTCTGCAAGGAATAATACTAAAGTGGCCTATCGCGAGCCTGTCTCATCAAAGACCAGCTTCCACCATCGCACCAGCTACGTGTAACATAGCCAACCCACGTCGAACCGAACCAGTTTAACTAACCGAGAGGCCGCCACCACCGTGAAACAAACAAGGCCTTGTGACTGTTTTGATTTCCGGGATAAGGGCCAAGCCGTCAATACGAAAAGGGGAACACAAGAAACGGGACATCAAGACAGGATGTGTCAATGTACTCGAGCACGTTGCCGTCACAACCCTTTGTACCACTTTGTTATCTGTCGTGGCAGTATGATTGGCTCGATAGAATATGTTATTCTTCATTGTATCTTGCCGTTCAACCGTGAATACGGCATACGATATACCTATATCCTTGCGTTGTAGACGGCATACCATAACAATTCTCAAGCTATGCGCTAATCCTATCCCTCCCGCGCAAGGAGGCTATCTCTTCACTTCGGCAGATGTTTAATGATCTTGGGTGTTTTACTAAAACCGAGTTCCTATATATGTGAACTCAAAATACGAATTCGAACGAGAACCATCTCCCGCATCGCACCATAAGTCCGCGGCGGCTGAATAGACTTCAGGCTTTGGCGATCCAGCCCGAATTAATGAAGAAATCAAATATTCTGCCTCCTTTCTGCGAGTCTAACCGACAGATTTCCTTGACCTGTTTCTTCTTCAGACTGCCGTTGCCCTTTAGAGCCTCCTTTAGCACCTGTTCTTTAATCATAAGGTATGGTTTCGGCTGTAGCCGTGACACCCGGCATAACTCTACTTCTTCTGGCGTTAAGAGGTGCATGTCAGGTGCGTTGTCTTCGCTCAGAACGATCGGCTGCACTCCCGAAATGGGCTGCGAGATAAACCGTGGCCGGGTTTGCGTCGATGTTCCATTGGTGACAACGCCGTTTGTGGGTGCGTCGTTGGTGTGACCATCTATGGGCGGCTTGGACTCGCCGTTTGTAGGCGCATCTTGTGCCCCTTGCACCGGCAGCGCCGCACCGTTCGTTCCCGGTCGGAATGGAAGTTCCGGTGCTACCAGGAGAGCTGCTCCGCTCGGGGGCTCAGGTTGCACGTTCTGTTTAGAACGTTGTGTCGAAGCCATTCTCTCGCGGTCCATGGAGCCCATAGGTATAGCCTTTTGAATCCGCTGCGCCTTCTCCTGCTCGTACTTCTCACCGCTCCTGAGGTCTCCGATCTTGAGATTTCTCCACTCTTGCAATTGAGCTATGGCTTGACGCAAGTTTAGCTCGTCGAGCAATCCTTGGCATAGTGACTCAAAGTCGCTATGATTCATCATACGCGCAAACGGCTTGGCTTTATTGAGCAGATCTCGTTCTTCCTTGGTCCTCTTCTTCTCGAGCCGAGTATTTTCACGATATTCGAGGAGGTTATGCTCAAAGATGACTTTTTTACGATCTACGCGCTGTGTTAATCGGCAGTTGTAGATATCCATGACGGTTAACTTTAACTCCATTTCCGGTTCGAGTTCGCCGGTTCGAGGATTGATTCCGTCGCCAGGATCAAACTGCATGAGTTGAACGGCTTCCTCGGCCTCGTTCGCGTACTCTGTCTCGAACTCCAAGCGGCCTGGCATATACCCCTGAATCTCATGACATGAAGGTACACTAGCTGTAGGTTTAGTCTTAGGTGGTAGCGGCGGGGCGTTCTTTTGGGCCTCTCGTCGTTCTTCGATCCTACGCTTCTTGCGTGCCTGGAACTGATCACGGGAGATCTCCTCGGCTAACTCCATGTCGTCAGGTCGGCAGCGTTTGGGGAGTGGGAAACACGGCGACTCGACATAGACTTTGAAGTAATGGTCGCGGACTTCGTCTTTATGCCGATAGCCGCCTATATGGTCTGCAATATCGGCCCATGAACCTAAACCGTAAATCTCACAGCCCTCTAATAGAAGTAGCTCCTCATCCGCACCCCAATCGTGATCAAATATGGGGATGGAATTTTGCTCTATGACTCGGTAGGGATGGGTGGCGGGTTGGTGTGCGCCGCTTGAGGCCGCATTTGCAAAGCATTGTACACACAGGTCGTACTCGTTACAGGCACTATGGGCGCATCGTATTCGAACCTGGTGGCGAGTTAGCGATCCTAGGGGGTAGCGAATAGTTGAAGGTTATCTTAGCGCAAAGGATGCAGGGTTGACGTGTGGACGCGCATGAACGCTGGGAAATAAGTGTTGGGGGGTGCGATTACGGGTAACAAGACGTACGGTATTGGTGATATCCGCGGTACACACGTCGCAAACATATTTAACACCGCCTTCACCACCGCGAGCGGCGGTTTTCTTGCGGATGACGCCCATATCGTCGGCCAGGGTGACGGGATGATGAGAACAAAAGAGACTTGGGGGAGGAGGGGAGAGACGGCGAGGAAGCTAAGAACGTCGCTTAGCAAGCAAGAGGGCTTAGTCGAAATAACGGTCACATTAAACGGGAGGAATGGTGTCGCAATGGCGGGCGGGGCTCGAGTTGATGAAAACCGAGTTGTTGGGATGATAAATTGATGGTTTATTGATGATGTTTAAGATTCGTCCAACCAGGCTGACACAACATTCGGATGGTGTTGCTGCTGCTGCTGCGCTGCTGCTGGTCATCGCACGCGGTGATGTATGGGGCGGTCCCATACAGTTGCTATACAGTGTGTTAACATAACCCACTAACCTGCATAAGGCTGGGGAGTTAGGCTGAGTGCCTGCTTTCCTAAGTCAGCTTAGCGCGGCGGGGCATTTATGGGGCAGCGATATCTGATCTCGAACGCTACTCACTATCCACGCTATTCCTTACTCAACACAACTGAACGAAGCTGTGTCATAGAAATCCAAACGTCTCAAGCTCTCCATAGAAAGAAGTAACATCTATTGTGTAAGTTCCTCCTGAATGTTTACACCTATGTATATTATGTCTCCTTAAAGTGATCTCATAGGTGCTATAGTAAGGCCTAAGTATCCGGACAAGCAAGCTCAACTTAATAACCTCTACCTACTATCCTCGACCTAGCAAGCTCGTGCTGTATCGATGTCCCCCACAACTTATTGTTGTAGGTTTAGGGAATCGACATATGTGAAGCGTGTCTACGTGTGTACCAAGGAATTACCAGTAAACTACCTGTCTAGGAGATACTTACCGACTAATAATCATCCTATCTACCCCAAGTGCTAGTCATATGATCATATAGATATTATATATGCCTACCGCCTTGCTTTGATTTTAGGAAATGCAAAGTCGAGATAAACCATCAGGTGAAGAACCGTACGAGATTAAGTATTATATAGAATTATATACGGTAGATGATTAACTGTCTGTACCTATTGGCTGGGCAATCAATCAATGTGTCTGCAGGGAACATGTGCATCATTCATTAGTGGGCGCGGGGCTCTCCAGTCTTTTGGAGGGGTATCAGCATCCCACCTGACCTCGTATGTATTATCTTCGTGGGAAAACTACTCCGAGTGCAGTATATACCGCCGAACACAAAGTAAGGCTATTGTTGTGTTTGTGCCGAGAAGTAGAGGAGATAAAAGATTATTTATTGCCGCATTTCCTCTCATTTTCCCCCTTTGCAATTGTCAACTTGACTCTTTGATGGGAAGCTCTACGGATGCAGTTATAGTTGCACCGTCATCTGCACATTACCTAGCTCCCATCTTTTCGTCATAGTACCTATTTCGTACACCTGCATATAAGCGCAAACCTACAACGCGCCCTTAAATACAGCCCTACTTACTTACTCTTGTACTCCTTCCGTCCCCCGCAAGATGCCAGACAAGATCCTCGACGATATTTCTCACAGGCGCTACAATCCCCTCAGAGGATCATGGCTCCTTGTGTCACCCCACCGGACGAAGCGGCCCTGGCAGTCAGTCCCCTCCCTCCCTACTGGAAACCCCCTCTCCCCGATCAATGACGACAAACCGTTTGCCTATCTAACACTCTTGTCTTCTGAACAGAGGTCAGCAGGAAGGCCCCGGGACCAACAAGTTGCCTGAATACGACCCCAAAGTACGCCTCGCCTCACTACTCAATGCCGCTGCGCTCCTTGAAGTTAACTAGATGCCGCCAGTGTTACCTATGTCCTCGGAACCCACGAGCCCAGGGTGACGCCAACCCAGACTACAAAGAGACATTCGTTTTCGTCAATGATTATAGCGCTGTGAAGGAAGTGCAGGATGACTATAAGCCTGAGGCCGCATCCTCGAGCGATGGTGAATAGGCCCACCAGTTGCAGATATGAAAAGCCATCTTTCTGACTCTGCGTAGATCTTGCTTCCCTGTTATTGAGAGCAGAAGGAGTCAAGGGCAAATGCTTCGTCCTCACCTTTTCGCCTAAGCATCACCTTACCCTTGCCGACATGCCGGCAAAAGAAATACTCCCCGTCATCGAGACATGGACGCGCATCTATGCCATGCATCTCGCCCCGACCAACCCGCTCTCCGAAATCGCCGCCGCTATGGATTTGATGCGCCTTGAGGCCCCTCCCGAGAGCCTAGTCCCCCACCCCGCACAGCAGCTACGATACATGCAGATTTTCGAGAACAAGGGGGCCGCTATGGGATGCTCGAATCCCCACCCGCACGGCCAGATCTGGACAACGAGTACGCTGCCCGAGGAGCCTGCTGCCGAGGCAGTTCAAATGGCCAAATACCGGGCCGAAAATGGCGGTCGCCATCTTCTAGGGGATTACGTGAAGCTCGAGATGGAGAAGAAGGAGCGCATCGTGTACCAGAATGCCTTCTTCCTCGTGGTTTGTCCCTGGTGGGCTGTCTGGCCGTTCGAGGTCATGATCATTGCTAAACGACACGTCCGGGCTCTCGTTGATTTCACCGAGCAGGAGCGTTTTTACTTTGCCGAGGCCATGCAGGAGGTTACGAGGAGATACGACAACCTCTTTGAGACGAGCTTCCCCTATAGCTCCGGGATTCACCAGGCGCCCCTGGATGGGACGGACGAAGAAATCAACAACAGCTACTTCCACATGCACTTCTACCCGCCGCTACTGCGCTCAGCCACTGTACGCAAGTTCCTCGTCGGATACGAACTGATGGCCGAGCCACAGAGGGACATCACCCCCGAACAAGCTGCTGCACGGTTGAGGGACTGTGGAGGCGAGTTGTACAGAAAAAAGCTACACTGAGCAGCATGATTACAAGGTTATATATTATGGTATAAATATTGGGTGGTGTATAACACGTAATATTCCACACATAGACGCATCACATGTTCAGACGAGGTCCGTACCATCAAAAGCTTAACTCTTACGCCTGCACGTAGAAACTATACTGGGAAGTCATCCAGATAATGCCAAGAGTAGCAAAGAAGAAGGGGAAGAGGATAGGCGGGCCGATGTACGCGGTACGATACACAGCCCACTCAGATCCGAAGTGGAAGAGGGCAACAATGTAGGTCCAGATAGCCATGTTGTACACGGGGGCGAGGTGGAGGTAGTAGCTAGCGTAGATGCGCACGATGGCAGATATAAACGTGTACGTGCCGAAGAGCCTCGCAGCTAGGGGCGTGACCTGGTCGGTGGTGCGGCCGTCTTTCGTGTTCACAGCGGATGCCGACGCTAGCTTCAGGGTTGAGTCTTCAGGATCGAAACCGCTGGACTTCGGGGGTAGAGATGGGTTCGGCACAAATTGGCCGTTGTACATGCGTCGCGAATAGTGGAGCGTGAGATAATTCTGTAGCGAATTGCCGACAGAAATAACAGAGAGCTATGAAGAGAAGTTATGTTAAGACAAAGCTCATGCGAGAACAATGAAGAGCTTACCCCAAACATGTAGTATGGCAAATAACCTTCGCCAGCTGGCAGATAGGCTTTAACCGTGCTGACTATGGCATCCATTTTTGTGAACTTGGACGCGATATTGAGAGTCGTGAGAATTCAAAGTAACAATTGATTACTTCAGCTACCGAAGAGGTGGATTTGGCGGAATGAAGGTATCGAGCTCGATTGTTGTCAGTGCCTACCTAGGTAGGTCAGTCTCTCCCGTAGGGGTCTTCGGAAATCCCTTATCGATAAGCGATCATAGCTAATACTTTCCCAACAAAACTTGAGGATGCATCCCGAAAAAAAAAAATTAAAGCTCCATCTCATAGTAAATAGATCCAATGACCTCATTGCAAAAGCTCCCGATAGGTCAATACTAGCTGTATCAGGCAATTACCTAGACCAGTACCCACAAACTTTTGTTCAGCAACTTTAGGTAGACCCACAGCCAATTGGCATCGCCATATCGGGGAGCACACATCGCTCGCTCATTTTGAGTACCTAAGTATATTCGATAGGTATATTCAAACCGGTGTTTCGCCCCGACGTCTGTCTACGGCGCAACCGATCTGAGTTATTTGTCAACCAGGATATTTCGTTGGTCAGGTCGTATTCGCCGGCCTTTCGGAAACCGATGATGGACGCGATTCACGATGCCATCACCGCCGTGCCACGGACTGTCCAGCTGGCCCTCGCAGGCCTTGGTGCTCTATGGGTAGGCTCCAAGGTTGTGAGCTTCCTCCGTCTAGTATTGAGCATGTTTGTGCTTAGCGGCACTAATGTGAGTCTTCCCGGAATGACTATATCGCCACTACGTCGCTGCGGCCGGTACTAAGTACTCTGTCTATGTCTACAGCTCCGAAAATATGGTGGTAAAGGCACATGGGCCATCGTTACCGGCGCATCTGATGGCTTGGGTAAAGAGTTCGCCACACAGCTCGCCGCGAAGGGCTTTAATCTCCTCCTTGTGTCCCGAACTAAATCCAAGCTCGAAGCGTTCCAGAATGAGCTCCAAGCCAAATACCCGAGCCTAGAGACAGACATTCTAGCCATGGACTTTGCGGCTGTTGACAATGACGCCGACTACGCCCGTCTAGCCAAGCGCATTGACAGCCTCGACGTTGGCATTCTCATCAACAACGTGGGCCAGAGCCATAGCATACCCGTTCCCTTTACGCTCACGGAGGAAGCCGAGATGGAAAACATTATCAACATCAACTGCAGGGGAACCTTGAAAGTCACCCGGATCGTGGCTCCGGGCATGCAGAGTCGCCGACGTGGTCTAATTCTCACCATGGGTAGCTTTGGCGGTTGGATGCCGACGCCACTGCTCGCCACATACTCGGGTAGCAAGGCCTTTCTCCAATTCTGGTCGACAGCACTTGCCGCCGAGCTCAAGCCCGACAACGTGGATGTGCAGCTTGTTCTGAGCTACCTTGTCACGACGGCGATGAGCAAGGTGCGTCGTCCCAGCCTCCTCATCCCGAGCCCGAAGCCATTCGTTCGCGCAGCGTTGGGAAAGGTAGGCGTCGGCAGCTGGCACAATACAGCCTATACGTATACGCCACACTGGAGCCACGCCCTGATGGCCTGGTTCGTTGAAAACACAGTCGGCATTGGTAGCTCTGTTGGTCTAAATGTCAACCGTTCGATGCACATCGATATCCGCAACCGGGCCTTAAGGAAAGCAGCCCGGGAGGCCAAGAAGAACTAAAGAGCTATTACGACAAGAGCATAGCAAGTGGGCGGGACTGATAGGGTGAACAAGCAACGATATAATTTGTAACCCCGCCTTAATCAATCGCGGTAATGGCAGGAATTGAATAATGTATACTATCGCAGAATGTTGTTGAACTATGTAGATGAGCGGGAAATAGGTCAAATAACCACATACTAGAACCCTGAAGAATCCGCCTCGGACGGTATTATCGGGGCTACGGCGGTTCGGTCTAGGGTCTTGTTTATACCGGACCGGTTTTCAACTTCCATTGAAAAGCCATATTGCAAAAATCAAGACTAATGGGATAGATGAATCTTTACGATCCCTTACATGTACTTAAATAAATTGCTCCAAAATAATTGTTGCCTGTAGATACCTACAGTAGGTACCTTTGCCAGGGTAGCTGCATCACTAATGAGGCTTAGTTAGTTGTCTAAATCTCGCGTCAGTATTCGTCCAGCCCACCTGCATGGATGTTCAAGCTCCGCTGCAGGGATGCAACAGCCATAAATAGTTAAGTCACAGTGTGTTTATCCGTATGAAACTGTACATCCCAATAGATACAGCGCCGTATCTCCCACCCGTTTAGCGTGTCTAAGGTACTTATAGAAAGGGACGAGAAGCTCGTGGATATACTGTGCTACCTATCGGCGCGACCAGCAAAAAAAATCCAGCCTTCTTCGCATCCGTCTGCTAAGTATTATTGTGTTGACATAACGCACTGCGCTCACTGCACATAGCATATACTCGCCCACACAATCACCTGCGCGCAACACCACGAAGCTGCTGTAAGCCGCGTAGGGTCTTAGAAATTGCCGAGTCTTTTCCACCTTTGCTTCCTCTCCATTTTTCTTCATTTTCCTTGTCCGCCTGTCTTGTCAGTCAACAGTACTACCAGTGCCACCACACCAGCAGCATCTCGACGCGTCTCCCTGCCTGTCATCTCCTTGTCTACTATCCACTGTCCACTGTCTGGTGCTCCATTCCTCCTCTCTTCCTCCCTTCCGCACCACTCAACCAAGTTCCGTCTTGCCCGTTACCATTGATGATCCGGTAGCATCAACGTCTCAGTCTGGCTGCCACTCCGGCTTGCTCCGTTCTCGATTGCCGTCGATTCGAATCCCCCCGGCCGCAACCTTTCCCCCAGCCATTAATGCATTAGATCCCGTACGGCTCTTCTGCCAGCCCCGGTCCGTCACCATTACCTCCACGAGCGAGCGAGCCGACGTCGACAACAGTCACGCGCCATGTCCTTCCAAACGCCAGGGCATGCTCTCCCAGGCGCCTTTTTAAATACTCCCGCCGTTGCATCCCGCTTCAACACCCAGCAGGACCCCGTCCGCCGTGTTCTCTTCCCCCAACCCGCCTCGGCCAGTCAACCAAGCCAGCCTGCCCAGCCCGCCAACAATGACGCCGCGCTGCGAGGTCTGCCGGCTCCCACAACCCCCCAGTCTCCCCTCGCCAAGGCCGCCGGCTTCATCAATGATGCCCTGACGAGTGACGAGCGCTATCCCGAGCTAGATAGCTACTGCAGACGTGAGTTCACCTCAAGCAACACACGATGGCCTCCTGTACCCCCGCACCCCCTACTAGCCCATAAGCTAACCCGATGCCAGATCTATCCTCTGAATATGATTTGGCCGCCAGAGACAGTGCATGGGCGCCCTTCCAGGAGCTGCAACACTTCCAGATTCCGCAGTCTGTTTTCGAGCAGTATGACCATGCTCAGGTTTCGACTGCGATGGGATTATTTGCCGAGCTCAATCATGCCTGGGTGGCCATTGACAGCTGCTTATACCTATGGGATTATACACATCCGAGTCCCCAGCTGGTCGGCTACGAAGAATGCACCCATAACATCACCGCTGTGAAGCTCGTCGTGCCGAAATCTGGCATATTTAACAGTATCATTAGTCATGTTCTTGTTATTGCCACCAGCACTGAGATTGTTCTGCTCGGTGTCTCTGCTCAACAAACAGCCACAGGCACCCAGAACATAGAGCTGTACGATACGAAAATGAAGCTGACGCAGAAGGGAAGTCCTTGCCTCATCGTAGGTACTGCAAGTGGTCGCATCTTTTACATAAACCAGCAAGATAACGACATCCACGAGTTGTACTACCAACAGGACGAGAAATGGTTTTCCAGTAGGATTGGGAGGATAAACCATACTCAACAAGGTTGGGGTGCCGTAGTGCCCAAAAACGCACACAAGTTACTCTGGAGTAACAGTGCCAACGAACGCGTCGTGGATCTCGTTGTAGACGATAGCAGAAATCTCCTCTACGCGCTTACCAATCAGTCAACAGTGCGGACCTACTATATGGAGGCGCCCGACAGGTTGACCAAAGTAATCGAAAGGCAAAAAAATGACATCTTGCGTGACATTGCCCACGCCATGAGCGGCGCATCCCCTCTGCTCAGCGATCGCATGGAGATCGTGTCGATTAGCCCCGTGTCTGCCACCGAGGACAATAAAGTGCATCTTATGGCATTAACCAACACCGGTTGTCGCCTGTTCATGAGTGCCACCAGCGCCTCATCCTACATGCTCAGCGCTCCAGCCCGAGCACCTCAGAGCATGCAGCTGCAAGCCATTAAATTCCCTCCTCCATCCGAACCTACCCAACGACGATCCAGAGCCGAGGCACCCAATGGCCTCAGGGACATCATAGTAAATTCCGACACTTTACAGGGAAGTCGCCGTGGCGTTCGCTTCCCACCCGGCTACTTCTTCGACTTTGTTACCAAAGCTGACCGGCCCGACATCGACACATTATTCATATCCGCTCCCGATAGTGGCCGTATCAAGAACATCACGAGGTCCCAAGGCGTAGACTACTACGAGCAGGCCAGCTGGATAGAGATCAACGGTAGGGCCGAAGACATCGGCCTGCTCACAAAACCATTCGCCGCCACAAATCAGCCCTTAGGTTTTGGGAACGAACTCGCAGTCCAGTTTGACAATCCCAGTGGTAACGAGTTTGCCATCCTTACCAACACCGGTGTTCATATTGTGCGGCGCAGGAGACTAATCGACATATTTGCGTCGGTGGTGAAGACGACGGCTGGAGACGAAGTACTGAAGTCGGAAGTTAACAAGTTTCAAAAGGCTTACGGCCGCTTAGAGACCATCACAGCCGCATTAGCTGTCGCCTGCCGTCAGGGAGATCCCGGCCCATTCGGCGGTGGACGTGGCGCCATCGACCAGCCCACCCTAGATCGAGCGAAATCGGTGTTCATCAACTATGGCGGGAATCCCACGCTGCCTGAGTCCGACGGACAACCTGCAACGATTGATATGGTTCGACCATCATCGCGTCACGCGGCTATCACCCTTTACCTTAGCCGACTCATTCGCTCCTTGTGGAGGTCTAGGGTTATATCAATAAGCACCAATAGTGCGGGCGCCTTCACTGTCAATGGCGTCATTCCTCAACCCAAGTTAAGAAACGTGCAGGATAGTGTCATTGCATTGAGGAGCTTCCTCAACGACAATCGCTCATTTATTCAGGGTCTCTCGGGCGCCTCGGACTTACAAAAAGCAGCATCTAAACAGGAGGAGCTTGCGCTGCAGGCGGAACACCAAGCTATGCATGCCGTGGAAGTCCTTATGACAGACATCACAGAAGGTATCTCATTTGTCATGACACTATTCGAGGAACGAGTCACCGATATCTATGCGAGGCTGGACGCAACAGCTCAACAAGGTCTTAGGGACCTTACATATGAACGATTGTTCTCACAGACACCGGGGAAACAGCTAGCCAAAGTGCTGGTGAAGGCCATTGTAAACCGAAATATCGAAAATGGATCCAATGTCGAGACGGTAGCAGATGCGTTACGGCGGAAGTGTGGCAGCTTTTGCAGTGCTGATGACGTAGTCATCTTCAAGGCTCAGGAGCAACTGAAAAAGGCTTCGGAACCATCCTTGAATCCAAATGTATCGCGTACCCTCCTGCATGACAGTTTGAAGCATTTCGAGAAGGTTGCTCCTAGTCTTTCACTAGCTAACCTCGAATCGGCAATTGAACAATACATTCAGCTCCGATACTATGCAGGGGCTATTCAACTATGTCTGACGGTTGCCGATGCAAAAGACCGGGGTAAGTCGGCATTGCACTGGGTCAATGACGGAAAACCCGCCAGAGATCCAAGAGCGAGGTTCTTTGATCAGCGCAAAGTTTGTTACGGCTTGATTCACCGGGTCCTCCTGGATCTCGATGTTTCGTCAGGCCGAGAACCTGAAATAGTTGACAATAAACCGACACTCATCGCGACGAAACGTGCGGAAGCATATAACGTTGTTAGTAGCTCGACCGATGAAGTCTTTCATCTCGACCTTTACGACTGGTATATAGAACAAGGCTGGACAGAGCGCCTACTCAGCATTGAATCCCCATATATCACCACATTCCTCCGCCGGCTCGCATCCCAAGATGTTGCGCACGCCGAACTTCTTTGCCGCTTTTACACAATGCGCAGCAAGTATTTCGACGCGGCTAGAGTCCAGTCAGACCTTGCTCAATCCGATTTTACCCTTACTATCAAAGAGCGGCTCAATTTGCTCAGTAGGGCCAAGACCAACGCTAGTGTAATGACCCCTGGTGTCAGCCGCCAAGAACAACAACTCCTTAATCACGACGTCACGGAACTACTGGACGTTGCCAATATTCAAGACGATCTACTGGAACGGTTAAAATCGGACACTAGGATTCCCTCCGAACGGCAACCGGAGATCCAGACGGCCTTGGATGGTAAAATTCAACCTCTATCTGATGTAAGTAGCAGGTCTGTGGCAAATTCCATTGGCCCTAAGTACAGCATTACCATCCTCCAGTCACTAACCAAGACGTAGCTTTTTAATCTCTACGCCGACCAGGCTGGGTACTACGATTTGTGTTTAATTATCTACCACGTAGCGGACTTCAGGAATCCAACCACGATCGCTCAGACATGGGCAAGCTTGATTCAGCAGACACACGATGAAGTACTAGAACAGTGGGCAGCATACAACGCGGAACGTGAGGCACGAAATGCCGCCCCAGAAGATCCACCGCCGCAGCCCTATGAGACATTAATTACCAAAATTGAAGGGATCTGCCACCGTTCCAGCAAGGATTCCTTTGTTTTTCCGATACCCTCTCTCATGCCCGAAGTTTGCCGTTATGCAGTAGAGAATAGTCAAGATGGCCGGATAGGCGCAGATGTTCACTGGCCCATCAATCTCTTCCTCCATCTCGACGTAAGCCACGACCTCGTGGTTCGGGTACTAGAAAGTATGTTTGAAGCGCAAGCCGTACCCTTCCGAGGCGCCGGGCGAGCTAGACTCGTGGAGTGGATATGCCACGCTGTGAATCTATGGGTTCGCGACCTTGGTAGGCACGGACGACCCGACGCGAGATTAGAACCTTGGGTAAGCGAGTTGATAGCCGCATGTGATACATGGGCTACGGCAAACGTGCGTGGCACAAACGAGGGAGGCGCGGATCCCCAGGATCTCGCTAGAGAGGTCAGGGAGACGAGAAGGGCAGTGGAAAGCCTAGTCGTTTCGCCGATTGGGACTCGGAGTATGGGCTTCTTTTGAAAAAAAAAAAAAGGCTAAGGAAATGTAATTAATACACGGCGTGCCGGAAGGCGAGTATAGGAAGGAGAGGTGTGAAATCACTGTTCTCCATATGCATACGCATCCCCCACATTCAATGAAGGGGTACAGGATACATAGGTAGATTATGTATACCCCGGTTTGGGAACGCAGGGTGGATGCTTCATAGATATTAATCGGCGAAGTGGCGGAATATACCATGAAATTTTATCTCATACTTCCGTAGATTCACACGCGTCTACATTCAGCTCGGGAATCCCACCGAATGATTGATACATGTTTGGCCTGCAACCATAAAGCGTAGCACGCGTATTGACTCCAGTTCACATTACCGTGATCTATGTATTTAACTATGGCATTGATTCTAAACCATTCTTCATCAATAGCTGGGATCAAATGTGCGGCAGTCACTCCTGGTTGCGCCCGCGTAATATTGCACCGACAGCTAGTAGTGTTAGTATCCGCCATATCTTCTAGATGAAGCCAAAATTCCTCGTAGTAGGAGGTCACGGGGAAAAACCTATATATTTCAACGCTCATATTGTCGTTAGCATCCTGCTCGACGCTCGCACTGCCCTCGTCGCTGGCAATTTCTCGGCCTTCGTACTCTCCTTATCGGTTCTCGACATTGCTTCCATTACGGCTAACATCAGTGCTTGAAGTAGCCGCTTTAAAGTCTGTTGGTTTACTTGTACCCTAGTGGTTCCCATAAAACGTCTTAGAGACCGTCCATAGATTCCTCACCAACTCTCCCTAGGCGTATTAGTTCAACTGATTAGGTCGAGCATATTTCCTAATACGAGTCCTCTTAAGATACGCTTTTCTCAACGCTTCTCTGCATAACACAGGTCACAACGGTATTCGTTCATATCATGTTGCTCATATTAAGGTTCGAATAGCTATCATAGCCACCGCATAGTGTGATCAAGTTTCATGCGTAAGGTTGTGGATTGAAACGAGAATAGATTTAGTCATAGTTACTTGGAGACTCTAGGAGTAGTTGATAATTACTAAAGCACAGTACGAAAATTACTACAGCGTTGGCAATATCCTCAGACACTCAACCCAGTACTTACTATCAAAGGTTGGCAAACCTAAGTCACTACCCAGTTAGTGTCCGGTGTTCCGACATCAACATAATCGATACCGGCGTCAACCTTCCGGTCGTCACTTGGCTTCCTAACCCTCACAATAGCCGAGCACAGTGACTGAACCCAGTATCTCTTCCCCGGTCCAACAGATTTGCGCCCAACCATCGCGAGAAACTCCTGGGGCCCTCCCTCCAAGCCCAAAGGCCTCTGTAGGATTAGCACGTAGTCTCTCTCGTAAGTCCAGTCTACATCATTATCAGCTACAAAGACGACGTATTTATAGGACACCACAGCGGGCGGTTCAGGTGGTGGTGATTGGACAACCGGTTTCTCAACGGCTTTGACGGGCGGCGGCGTACTCTTCCCGAAACCAAACCCACCCTTCCCCAGGCTAGGGACCTTCCCGAGCGAGGGCGGCATGGATACGGTTGGCATGGCGGGAGTCCGGAATGCTAACATGCTCGTGGTCACAGGTGGCGTGTATGACACGCCAAAGCGGCGCTCGGCCATATTGACCGTCAACCCGTGCTTCTTGGATGAGAACGTGATGACGTAGCCCGGATAGTCGACGGGTAGACCGGTTGTGGGGAGTAGGATGGTCTTGTCGTTGATCACGGTAGATAGGAACTCGCGATCGATACCTAGCTTGCGCGGGATATATTTATTCACGTTGACCTTAACATTCAAGGCGCTAACCTCGAAGTGGATGTCGTTGAGGTTCAAGTTACTATAGTCCTCGATACGGGAGTCTTTGGTATCGTTGAGGTCGCCGAGGCCAGAAGACCGGTGACCCAAGAGAGACACGGGCGCCCAGCGGAACCCGGGCAGACTGAGCCGCTTATAGTTATTGAAGATGATGCCCTGCCGGAAGCGACCGATCTCCTGCAGAAACGCCTTCATTCGCAGCTCGGCCGTTGCTGTGCGATCCTTCTCGACCTCGAGCTGTGCGTACGTCTTAACGTTTAACCCGATCACCGACGCGACGCAAAGTAACTCGTCGTCGATATTCGTGGTCGATCGGTATCCGAGGGATTTCGCCAGGTGGCTGTACACAAGCCACTTGTCATGAGATGGGATTTGGCCGTCCCGGATGCCGTTGACGATACGCTTTACTGTCGTGTAGTAAAAACTTGTCTTATTCGAGGCTTGGCGCGGGAATGAGACTGGGCACCCTTGATAAGCCATTTTCTTCTGGAACTCCATGGCCATCTCGTCAACTTCGGTCAGCTTCAGCGGCTTATCCTGAAGCTGGTAGTACACTTCGCGGGCGAGGAATCCCTCCTGATGGGTCCATAGTCGCCGCGACCATCCAGACGCGTAGATTCTGTAGCAGATCTCAAACACGGAGGCAGTCGAAGGGATGGACATGAGCCACGGGTCGATGATCAACACCGCTACGCTTTCACCGTAGATCTCGCGCATCGACTGTATGCTTTTCTTCTTGTATTCTCGGCTGTCCTTGTCAAGGCCTACGATGCAGCAAAGCGTGTCCATCCAGAAGCCAGGCGCCGAGTGCGCTCTTTTCTTGGGCAGGTGGTTGGCGCAGAGAGCATCTACGAGCGTCTGGATCTTTTCCAATTGGCAGTAGGGAAGGGAATTGTCGAACGGGTTTCCTTTTCCATCTGCCCACCTGTAAAGAGTTAAGTACTTATACCACATCTTGTAGTCGATAGACGTAGTTGGGGAGACTTACACGTGTGAGATTGCTACAAAGGGTGGACACTGGGAACTGCTTTCCGAGTACGCATCTTTCTCGTGTCCATATGTCGTGATACCCTTCTGCTCCGTGTCCCATCTCAAGACGGGCAGGCGGCCGACATCCATGATTCCCTTGATTGCGTCGCGCATAGATGTAGGCGCCGTTCCTAGATCTGGAAACACATGGCCAGCAAACTTGGGCTCGGGGTCATAGTCATCTTCATGGCACTCCGGGTCGTGCTTCGTGGCGTACGTCCCGTCGGATATTTTGGCCTCGCAGCTCTGATCGGTGCACGCGTAGTGGCCATCGAGTTCTTCAAGCGTCCGGCTCGTCGCCGCCGCAATGTAATATTGACCGTCGATGTCAAAATCCTCCATGATCATCGCCGCATCGGACCGACACCATTTCCGCTGTATGCGTTGGTAGAGGAGAGCAGAGTTGGTTACCGGCCAGCGCTCCTCGTTGGACGGCTTGCCGTAGATCGAGAAGGCAGCTTTGCGGAGCGTAGAGGCAACAGCAATAATAGCCGTCGTGGTGTCGGCCGAGACGTCCCATAGTATCTTGCCGTACTGATGGATGGACCGGTGGTCTTTCCCGTTCGCACAGTGATAGTCCACGATTTTGCCTACAAAGTCGAGGATCTCAAGGGCCTGGTCGAAGCCCTTTGCGTCCTTCGATACCCTGTACGATTGCCGCCACTGTTGAATTAACTCCGGCAGCTTGGCGGTCGTAACGAGTCTGGCTGTCTGTGGCCGGTGAACACTGCGTAGCGTTATGGGGACGAGAAAGTCGCCAGTCTTCGTCTCGACTCCACTCAGACGAAAGACTTCGATGATGGTCCCGAAGAGCAACCAAGTCTGAAAGAAACGGTCGACCTCCCACGGTGCCTTGGGAGGGTTTTTGACTGCGTCCTCTTCAACGCCTCCGAGGAGGTCGTCGTCCTTCTTGGGCTGGGCCCAGACTTCATCGTCCGCCCACCCGAGCCGTTTGTAGAAGTTGGAGAAGCTGGAACCGTCGTCCTGGATGTTTTCATACCAATCAGTTTCAAGGTTATCGTAGGCTAGCTTGAGCCATGGCTTGGCTCCCTCAGGGAGGATGAGATCTAGAGTACTCGGAGTTAGTTATCGCATTTCGAATACCATTCACGAGAATCTTGAAAGTTTCTAGACACGGCTTTCCCTAAACTGGGAATCCTCTGCTCTAGAAATTGCTGAAAGAGGAAGAAAATAGCACCGAGAGATACTCACGGTCCATGTCGATGCCCTAAGCACTGTGGCCAGAAAGTGTGTTGTGAACATATATCTAGATGTGACTATGGCGAGCGAACCTCTACAGAGGATAGGCACGACATCGCTCTAGATATCTTTAGTTATTGCTCTATGTAACTTCATCATTTCCCTAGAAAGCAATCGCCAAGACCATCTTCGTCTTGAAAGTCCCTCTCCGCCAGTGTACTCCAACTTGTGTTGGATGCTCAGCTGGCAGCAGCTCGGGGATCATCGACAACTTCGGCATACGCATAGAAAAATATGCTGACAATGCATGGTAGTCAAGTACCATGACCCGTTTGCACTGCAGCCACTCAATAAAGCTGGTCGTCGGCGAATCACGATGTTTCGCTTAATATCCTCCCCTGCTGTCAGCTAATATGATATCTGGTACTTGGCGAATTGGGCATAAACTTCTAGCTATCATCGTGGCTTTTAATCTTGCAAGATATTCCACTTGACAAGTCGCTTTCTGTTGTTTATCTACTTGCCAGAGCCATCGGTATTCGTGTAGCACAATCCGCAGTTCAGTTTTCATCGCTGCGCATTGTACAGCCTCAACTAGCACTATAAAACAGCTTGAAGTTGCTTGAAAGACGGGGTTCAGAACAGAGGCATCAGTACTTCATTACTTCCTACCTAGTGTAGTTAGTTTCTATTTGATCAACACTAAGAATCAGATGGCACCAACACTTCTAACTCGCGCTTTTGACCTAAACGCGGTGTCCGCTTCGTTCCGTGGCACCTGGTCGAGCCCAAGCAATTATGCATTCACGATTTTGCTGCTGGTTGGCGGAGATGTCGTTTCCATGGCTCTCGCACAGCTCGCCGGTGGTAGGCTTACGCCCGTAGCCTTCTCTTTCGGTGAGTCCTATACTACACAATACCATGCCATACAGTTTTCGGGGCCGTTCGTTCGTTCGCGAATCATAGGCCAGAAATCGGCCATTTCCCAGAATGCTACGCAGCATGGCTTCCATATCTATTTATTAATATGAGTTGCAGGCTGGGTGTCCTACGCCACGAACGCCATCAACTCGGCTGTTGGCGAGAACAAGTTGATGCGGCCAGCTGACACACCCTGCACGGTCATCAACGTGGATAACAAGCAATCCCGCGGTAACGGGTCCTGGGTTCTCGGACGCGTTATGCGTGACTTCGAGTACTGGATGGGCCCGGTGGTCAGGAATAAAGTCGCCGAGGTCAAGAAGATGAAGTATCAGTATGATGTGGATCAGGCGAGGAAGCACGGCGAAAGTCCCGATACTGTCGAATACCCAGCCCACGCCGGCCTGGTGGTGAGCTTCTGGAAGTTCGATCCGGAGAAGAAGGATAAGCTTCAGAAGCCCGGGCGAGATTTATTGTTTTGGTCTGGTATTATTATTGCCATCCTTCAGCTAGGAATCGCCGCTATTCCATTCGGAGTCAACGGGAACTGGGGTATCTTCCTCGTAACGGCAGCCGGCATGATTCTTTGCTTTATAACCGGGTTTTGGAAACAATGGGGTCGAGAGAAGTGGGCGTGCCGTCAGCTCCCTGCCGGGAAAAAGAGAACTTTTATTCTGGTAAGTTCTTACTCATCATGGCACATGGAACCTGCTAACGTTTATATAGTAAGCGACCCTGATATTATATTTCGTTCATGAACCCCACTCTAAAATTATGCTTCCTAGTATCTTTCTGCTCCTATCACTTGAATATCACTAACTGAGTAGGACTCGAGGAAATGGGGCACAGCATGCTATCGTTATCGAGGGCGATGGTTTCGGTTTGAACCTTGAAGATCTATGCACTGGCTTTGATAACTTAGACGAACCAGCCATCCCAGTGTCGACACGCTTCGCCATGGTGATTCTCGGAGTTCTGTGGGTGGCACTCCTGATCACAAGCTCGGCACTCACGGACCAGTCGTGGTACCTTATAGCCGTTGGCCTCATAGGAATGCTACAAAACATCTTCGTTGCCGGTTGGAGTAGGACACCGGACGCATTTGGGCTCCCATTGAAGTTTCAAGCCGTCATCGGGGGTCCGAAGGTGTTTACGGTCATCACCGAGTCCGAGAAGGTGTACCCAAAGGTTGGGCGCGCCCTGGTTGGTACATTCTTCCCTGGAGGTATTTACCCTAAAGAGGAAGAGGAGCTCGCTGCTATCGAGGCAGAGGCAAAGGAGAAGAAGAATAGCGACAAGATTGCTACTGGCTAACCCTTCACTGGTTTCTACTACTTGAATATGACTGTAGGAAACGTCTCTTGTGTCTCTCACCAGAAAAATCCGGACAAATTTTCATTACGATGGAGTAGGTAGGCCGTGTTTAGTGCTTGTTACTATGGAGGTTTGAGATCGAGGGACCGTGTGCGTATTGAAAGGTTTTCTATTGAAGTGGGACTTTATGTCTTGTTAGTATTACACCAACCACATGGTTGGGAATCTGATGTAGGTACTATGACTCCCACTAATGTATCACGAGAGAAGTTTTATTGTTTTATCTCTGTTGCCTCTTGAGAATTAATACGTGTTTGCTTTTGTGGAACTGCTCTTTAACCCAACGGGTCATCGGCCGTATCGATACGAGCTGGGATAGACAGACTCCAGTTTGTCTGGAATGATATCCGATATATCGTTAGATTCCAGGCAATATTCTGTCAAGCCTGAATACTATTTCTGCGTACAATGGTCTTGTTCGCTCTTGTAGTTTGGCCTTCTTTTTTTTTCTTTCTTTTCATCTGGTGAGACAAATACGACGTCGTATTTAGGGATAAAAGTAGACGGGACTAAGTTGGGAACATATCCAATGCGCCAACGGCAATTCAATGCGGGCCTAACCTCGTGGTCACCGGGACGCAATTCACGACTCACATGGACTCATGCGAACTGAACACGATACCTATGCAGGGCCTCAGACTAACATGCCGGCAACAGAAGCTTGACAAACTCGGGCCAATCATGGGCGATGACTTGACTACTGAAATACTACCTACTTACCTACGTAACAATTCTAGTTACTGGGGGATCGACAGAGTAGTGCCGACACGAAGGCGCATCGCAGCAATCGCCAAGTTGACATATTCCGGGGAGAGGGTATCTACTAGTAGAGGCGAGGGAGGCGGACTATGCGTAGGCTAAGTCATGGCACGTTACCTCTTATGTACGCACATAACCTCCCGACCCTACGAATAGTACCTACCTTATACGAATTTAGCTCTCTATCTGGAACAGTAGCACAGGCTCCAGGATGCCGGGCTAAACTGCATTCCTCCGTTTCAAAACCCCCCTCCTGCCTGATCCGGTAATATGACAACCCCCTAACAGCGCCCTAGCATCGCCCGTCCAGACCTCTGATTGGCGCAGAGCATGACAGCCCCTAATACACACGGAGGCTTATGACGGCACGGCACAGGGAGGCCAAACAATGGCAATGCCTGGCAACTGCCCAGTATGGCCCAAGTGCGCTGTAACCTCGGCGCCTCTCGAGCCATCGCGCAGTGATGGAGGAAGTCGTTGGACGGGACCAGGGTCACGATCGTCCCCACCGAGCAGCCGTCGTGCGCTGTTGGCGTGCCGGGACGGGGAGATCGTAGCTGCTTTTCTGGGGCGACGACCCTGTCATCACAGCTCACTGCCGATCCTTGAAATACCTACTACTCACCTACCTACACATACATACAGTATTTACATAGTAGGTAGGTACGCATATAGATACGGAGCATTGTTCCCCATCACAAACAACATCATCTCATCTCCCATCTCGTTAGGAAGGGTCCCTGGTCTCCCGTTACACCATTGATCACCTTACCTGCCGAGCCTGCCTACCTGCACGGTAACACACATGCTTAAAATAAGACCATTAACAGATCGATATTTTGATCGACGTATACATTGAACCAAGTACCTACCTATTTGTTTCCCTAGGCAGGCCTACCCTAACCTACCTACATACATACAAACGCATCCATCCCTACGTGCTACCTTACCTACCTCTACTGTACATATATATCCACTTCCCTACCTCATATAAAACGGATTGCCTCGTAGTCTCGCCACCCTGAACGCTTAAAGCAACCACACCTCTACTTTGTCCTGTTTTCTATTTTGCAGGCAAGGCGAACAGTCGCATACACACAACTCCAGACAGAACGTCGCATCTGCCCCTATCGCAATGGCGCCTATTCGAGTCTTCGCGCTGCCGGCCTTTGCTGCCATGGCTGCGGCCCTCAGCCTCAACGATTTCGTCCCGGCTTGTGGACCTAAGTGTATCGACCAGTCTGTTGCCGAGCACACAACCTGTGCCGCCACCGACAACAGCTGTATCTGCTCGTTGATCTACACCGTCCGGCGAGACGGCGAGGTCTGCCTGCGCGATGCCTGTAGCACGGCTGACTACGGTATGTGAAACTGCGTCACCACGCTGTCATGACTCCTCGTAAACCGGATTAGCGACTGACCAGCGAATAGGCAGTGTCCAAACTGGTATCGATAAATTCTGTGCTGCCGTTGCGAGCGGCGGGGATGGCGGGGATAGCTCGACTACTACGAGCACCTCAGTAACCACCACTACCACATCCAGTCAGGATACTCCGACCACCACTCCTACGACCACCACGGAGAGTCCGTCTGAGACTCCCACTAACTATCCCACAGGCACTCCCACCGAGACTACTACTACCACGGATAGTACTACCTCCACGGACACGCCTACTGCGACGTCAACTGAGACCCCCACTGAGACCTCGACGGAGACTGCAACGGAGACTCCTAGCGGTAGCGGTAGTTCCTCTAGCTATCCTGTGTCTACCCCTTCAACGCCAGGTAACAGTGCGCCCTCTTCCACCGAGACTCCAGGCTCCACAGCTGCACCGACTGGCTCATCCAGCTTCACCACCTCAGTTGGTAGCACGACGGCAGCTGCCAGCACTACCCCGGCTTCCGGTAGCACTCCCGCAAGCAGCTCGACTCCCACGCCAACAACAGGCGCTGGTGCTCTCAGCGCCCAGGCTGGCGTCGGTGCGGGCCTCAGTGCTATGCTCCTCGCCTGCGGTATTGCCTACCTCCTGTAAGGTTGCGGAGGCCATGCTCTCTTCTTACCTCGACGGCGATGAGATTATGGGAAACGAGAAAGTCCTGCATTTATTGAAGGAGAAACAGCAAAACTCGCTATTCGCATTAATGCCTAGACTAGGCCACCGTTTGATTTCAGAATAGAGGGACGTTCCTCGAAACCCGGTGTTATTTTTTTTTTTTTTTTTTTTTCCCCCTCCGCGACTCGAATGTCCCTCTTCCATCGCTAAGGATGGGCTTTGTAGATATTTCAACTGGTTGCCCCTGTACATACGTGCATCGAAAATATTTAGCTCGTTCTAGACTTTGCCACTATGTTACTGTGAATGAGAGCCTTCTTGATCCGGATGAGTAAATATTCCATGTGCATAGATGAAAAGCGAATACACTACTTCAAGGTCCTGCCGTATTTGCTAATTTGCGGCCTAGCCGGGACGACCCTGGGGCAGAAAAGGGAAATGAAAACATCAGTAGCTACTATGTAAGTAAAGGATGACGGGATATTAAGAGCTGTTTCATGTTTCATGATTTGATGACGGTACGATGGATTCGGATGATTGGGTGAGATGAGAAGCGTAGAGGTCCGTAGGCATGGAACTTCGGCGGCTCTTGTCTCGGGTTTAATTATGTAAGTAAAATCTTGGCTTCAGTATCAAAATCTCTCATACCCTCTATATGTGTTCCCCAGTCCCTGTGGTGAGAGTGAAGGTGATTGCGAGGATATCACGCGTAAGGCGATAAAGGCACATATAAAACGTATGCCTACCGAGGGAAATTTCGTCGTCGATTGATACAGGTAGACACCGGCTCGCTAAGCAGCGTGTTAGGCTGCTCACGTGGTAGAAGACATGAACACGGCTGCTTACAGTGAGTCGGGCATTGGCTCTAGGTATGGTGGTGGGCGCCTTAGTCAGAGAGCAGCGCAGGGAAACGAGTGGGACCGTTCAGGCTGTTGCTCCAATCATTCTTCAGTCATGGATCAGCGCAGCAAATTAGGCCTCTTGGTCCCCAAGCCTTAGGGCGCTGGTCCCTACGGTTGCCCACAGCTCTTTCTGTGTCAAAACCATATCTGCCCCACTAAACCTATCTAATTATACGGCAGGTGTGCTAAACAACTTAACCTACTACTTTAAAATTTATTTATTTACTTTTAATTTTAGCTTTTTTTTTTTTTTTTTATTTTAATAATATTATATATTATAAATATTTAGTTTATTTTAATTATACTATTGTATATATAGCTAATTTATATTTAAATAAGCTTATTTAAGTTTAAATATTAAAATAAAGCTTTAATTAACTTTAATTTAGTATTATATATATTTAGTATATTAAAATAACTTTTATTAGCTTTTATTATATAAATTTATATTTAATTTATTATTTTATAACTTAATTTATTATTATATTATTTATTTAATATTATATATATAGTTTTTAAGTTGCTAATTTTTAGTTAACTATAAATTTATATTAATAAACTACTAAATATTATATTATAATTTAAAAAGCAAAAATACTAGTAAGCAAAATTATTTTGCTAAATATATAACTTAATATATATTTTTTTAGTTAAATATAATTAACTAAATTTTAATTTTATTATTTACTATTTATTAAAATTATTATACTAAAATTTTTAATATTATATTTTAAGTTTAGTATTATTAATTTATTATTTTTTAACTAGCTTTATTTATTATAATATTAATTTTTATTTTATATATATATTTAAAACTATATTTATTTATTGTTATTTTATATATTATTATAATACTAAAAATATTTAATAAGTTTTAATAAAGTAAAAATACTATTTTTACTAAAAATTTAATTTTTAAAATATTAAAAGTATATTTTAGCTTTACTATTTTAATTGTATATATTATAAATAAATTATAATAATTAGTTATTAATAATATAAAAACAGTAATAAATAAAAACTTAGTAAATAATTTTAATATAATATTTATTTAATTAAACTAACATAAAGTTTATATAAATATTATTATATAAGCTTAAATTAAAAAAAGTTTAAAAGTATAAAAACAAACAAAAAGCAAAGTTTAATTTAGCATAATAAAAGCAAAAATAAGCTGCTATTTAATATTTATTTATTAAGCAAAAAAATAAATTAGCATATAGTTAATATAATACTTAAAATAATAAAAAACTATTTAAATATTATATTACAAAAAATTTAAATATTATAATAAGTATATATTTAAATTGCTATTATTTAAAAATATTAATAAGCTGTAATATTTAGCTAAGTATAATATAAAATAATTTAATTAAAGTTGTTTAAATGCTAATAAAAGTAAATAAAGTATAAAAAAGCAAAAAGCAAACAGCAATAAAAAAATATAGCATATTTAGTTTAGTTTTAAAAAAAAAATGTTTATAAAGCTATTATTTATAAGCTTTTAAAATAAAAAGCTATAATTAAATTAAAGTAAATAGCTTAAAGTATAAAAAAAGTTAATTTAATAAAAAAAACATTAACTTTAAAAAAACATTATAGTTTTTAATTAAAGCAAAATAATAATAAGTAATTAAAAAAGTTCTATAAAAAAAATAATAAGTTACTAGTATGCAATAAATTAATAATATAATAAATTAATTATATAATAAATTAATAATATAAAAAATTAATAATATAAAAAATAAAATAAATAAAATAAAAATTATTTATTATTTATATAATAATTTAAATATAAAATATATTTTTATTTAAAAATAATATAATTATATATATAATTTAAATTATTTTTATTTATTTATTTATTTAATTTAAAATATAAATAATAATATTAATAAAAAAATTAATAAATATAATTATAATAAAACTAAAAATTTTTATATTTAAAAATAAAAAAACTTTTATTTTTATGTTTTTTTTATTTATTATATTATTTTTTAATTTAATTAATATTTTATTATTTTTTAATTAATTATTATTATATTTTATTATTATAATATTTTATATATTTTAAGTTTATTATTAATTATATTATTTTATTATTTATTAATTAATATTTTATTATTTATTAATTAATAATATATTAATATTTATTATTATATTAATAAAAATTTTATATAATTTTTAATAGTTTTAATAATTATAATTAATTAAAATATATTAAAATAATAATAAACTAAATATTAAAATAATAATAAATTAAATATTAAAATAATTATTAAAAATTAAAATTTATAAACTAAATATATAATTTAGTTTATATATATATTTATTTTAAAAAAAATTTTTTTTTAAGCTTTAATTTTAAACTAAATATTTATTTTTAAAATATTATTATTATTATATTTAATTTTATTTTTTAGTTTATAATAATTTTAAAATTTTTATTTAAAAATTATTTATAATATAAATAAAATAATATATTAATATATTTAATTAAATATTATATAAAATAAATTATTTATAAAATTTTATAAAATTTAATTTAAAATAAAACTAAAATAATAATTAAATAATAAAAATTTAAATATTTAAAATTTAAAAACTTTTTATTTTATTTTTTAAATTAATAATTTTATATAAATTTAAAAATAGTTTATTAAAATTATTATTAAAATTAAACAATTAAAAAAAAAATAAAACTAATTTATAATTAAATTATATAATTTTTAATATAAATATATATTAAAATTAACTATAAAAAAAAAAAAAAAAAACTTAAAATTTAAAAAAATTAAAAATTTTAAAAAACTTTAAATTAGCTAAATTATTTAAATTATATTTATATTTTAAAAATAAACTTTTAAATATTTTTAATATTTTATTTAATAATAATAATAATAATTAATAATTATATTAAAACTAATAATAAAAATATTATAAATTAAATATAAATTATAATAATAATTTTAATTTAAATTATTTATTTAAATTTAAATATTTTTTTTTAATATAAAATTTATATATAATAAATAAACTAAATAAATAAAAAAACTAAAGTTTATATTTATAATTTTTATATATAAGTTTAAAAAATTAAAAATAAAAACTTTATATATTATTAATAAAATAAACTAAAATTATAAAAATTAATATTATATTTTTATTAAATAAATAAAAAGCTTTATATATTAATTAATATATTTAATAATTAATATTAATATATAGCTAAAAAATATTAAATAAAAAATTAATTAATATTTTTAATAATTTAATTATTTTTTAATATAAATTAAAAATTAAAAAATTAAAAAACTAAATAATAAAAAAATTATTTTATTTTATTAAAAACTTTTTAAATTATTTTAAAAAAACATTTAAAATTTTTATAATTTATTATTTAATATTTATAAAAATATAATAAATATAATTATAAAAAAATAAAAATTAATAAATAATAATTAAAAATAAAAAAATATTTTATTATTAAAACTTTTATAAAATATAAATAATATATATAAAAATATTAATTAAAATAAAAATTAATAAAATAAAAATATTTATTTATAAAATTAAAAATATTTTAAAAAATTTTAGCTTTAATATTAAAATAGTTATTATTAGTTATATTTATTTAAATATTAAAATATTAAAAAATATTTTTTTAAGTTTTAAAAAAATAAATATTTTTTATTAAATAAATAATTTAATTAAATTAATAATAAAAAAAATATAAATAAATATAAAAATAAAAATAATTAAAAATTAAAATATTATTTTAATTTAAAAAATATTATATATTATAATTATAATAAAAAATTATTTTAAAAAAAAATAATATAAAAAGTTTAAATTAAAAATTTAAATAAAACTTATATATTTAAAAAGTTTTTTTTTAAAGCTTTATTATTTGTTTTAAAATATAATTAATATAATTAAAAAAAAAAAATAAACTTAGTTTTATTTATTAAGCTTAAATTAAAAATTTAGTTTTTTATATTTATTTTATATTATTTTTATATTTTTTATATTATTTTTATATTAAGCTTTAAAAAGCTTTTTTTATATATATATATTAATTTTAATAATTATATTAAATATAATTATATTAGTTATATTTTTATATTAATTTATAAATTAAAAAAAGCTTTTTTTTAAATTTATAAACTATAATATATAGTTTAAAAAAGTTTTTTTATATATAAAGTTTATTAAGTTTTTTTTAAATTAACTAATAATAAAAACAATATTTAAAAATTATATTATATATTAAAATAATTAATATTAATTATAACTATATAATTATTATTATATAATATTATATATTTAATATTAATATATAATTAATTAAATTATATATAATATTTAACTATTATATATATATATATATTTTTATTTTTATTTATATATTAATAAAAATTTTTATTTAAAATTAAAATTTTTATTATATAATAAATTTTTTTATTTTTAAATAAATAAAAATATAATATTAATTAAATATTTTATTTTTATATGTTTAATTTATTTATAATATAATTATATATAGCTTATTTAATATTAATTAATAATTATAAATAAAAATATTATAAATTAACAAAAATAAAAATAAAACATTTTTTTAAAATAGCTAAAAATTTTATATTATATTTTAATTTTTTTTACTATATAATATATTTTTTTTAATTTTAAAATTTAAATATTATTATATAAAAAAAAGTAATATTTTTTTTTTATAAATTTAAAAATATTAATATATTATAAAAAAAAAAAAAAAATTATTTTATTTTTATATAATTTAATTATTTATAATTATATATATATTAGTTTTATTATATAAAAAAAACTTAAATAATATATAATTATATTAAAACTATTTAATTATATTATTATATAATAAAAGCTTTAGCTTATTTATAGTTACCTAGTAATTTATATTTTACATACTACAGTATAATTAAATATTTATTGTTAACTAATTAACCTAGCTTTTTGTTAAGCTGTAATTTGTTATTAATAATACCTTTAACGCTTTTTTCCTTATACAAATACAACAAAAGCTAAAACGCTAAAAATAGCTTTTTTTTTTGCAACAATGTTTTTTAATTAAGCTTTAAACAGCAGCCGCAAAAATATCTTTATTACGCTTTTATTCTAAGCTGCAGCTATTAAGCTATTTAGCTTGCTGCTATATAACAAGTTAACCAATTTATATATTTGTTAACTTTTTAAAATGCTTTAATAAAAACTTTTTTTTTAATATTTTCGGTTTTATGTTAGTTTATTTTGCTTTAGTTTATTTTAGTTTTTGTTATAGCTTTATAAAATTTTAAATATTAGCAATCGTTTAAAGATACAAAAAAATAAATAACTATAAAATAGCGTTTATAAGTATTATTAAACCTGTTAATATTTTAAGTGTTAAAATTTTTAATTGCTTTTAGCGATTTAAAAATAGTTTTAGCTAAAGCTTTGCTTTAAAAGCTTGCTATAGTTGTTAGTAGTAATAGTAATATTATTATAAAGCATATAATAATAATAAAAGTATTATAACAATAGCAATAAAAAGTAAAAAAAATAATTGCTTTATAAACAAAGCTTTTTGTTTACTTTTTATTTTTGTAGTTAGTATTTTTATTTAAATTTAAGTATATGCAGCATATTAAATAAAGTTTGGTTAATAAGTTTAAAACGGCTACTTTTTCGGCTAAAGTTTGGCAATTAAGCGCGTAATAAAAAAAAGTTTAGCTTAGTACATACGCTAAAAGTTTAAAGCTATACTTATTATATAATAAACAGCTATATAGAATAGTTTTAGTAAAGTTATAAGTAGTATTTTTTTTGCAGTAAGCTTAGTATTTAAAGTTATTAAAAATCTATATTATATTTGCGTTATTTATATAAATAATTATATAGCAATAACTATATATTTATAACCAACTTTATTATATAAAAATAACTAAGTGCAAAAAAAAAACAAGTATTGTATATTTAATGTTTTAATAAAAATTAAACTATAATATTATTATATAATAACTAAATAATATATTTATTTATATTTATTATTTTATTTATTAATTAATTATTATTTTATAATATTAAACAATAATAAAATATTTATATATAAAAATATATTATAAAACTTTTTTTAGTATAATTTTTTTTTATATAAAACTTTTTTAAACAAAATAGTTAAGCTAGCTATTTATAATATTTAAATAATATATAAAAAGCTTGCTAAAAATTATAACTTTAATATATAAAATATATAAAACTAAATAAACTTTTAATTATAAAAACTATAGCTTAATTTTATATAAATTATTAATTTATATTTAAATATATAGTTTATATTTTAGTTAATTAAATATAAAAACTTAATAAATATTAAATAAAAATTTTAAAATATATATATAAAAAATTTTAAAATATAAACTAAAAAAATATTTAATTAAATTTATTAAAACTTAAAAAAAAAATGCTTTAAATTATTATAAATAAAAG